>JAVSBV010126640.1:0-18192 GCA_033117975.1 Parotocinclus spilosoma
GTGTGTGTGTGTGTGTGTGTGTGTGTGTGTGTGTGTGTGTGTGTGTGTGTGTGTGTGTGTGTGTGTGTGTGATACTGCAGACCTACTGTTCCCTGTGCTTTAATGGCCTGAGGGCCTCTGGTTCCCACAAATTAACAGAAATGCTTCTGGTTACTGTGTAAGGATAATATATATTGTATAGGACAGAGAAGGGGAGAAGTATGTTCAGAATTTATTGGGGATTGTGTAGGAATAGAAAGGAGACAGAATTGAAGTGATGGAGATAGTGAAATACATCATGACTGGATAAAAGTCTTGATTAAGGCCCATGGTTTTGGAAGTCTTGTGTGACTACGATCATCAGCACTTTGCTCTTTAGCTGCAATTCTGGATTATTGGGGTAATATGTGCTTTTGTCAATCAGCTAAAGAGGGAGGAAAGGCTGGAGGAATGGAGTGTATACTCGGTTACAGTTTACAGATTGTCAGACAGGCACTTGTGAATAATGGAGTGTGATTGAGGAGGCAAAACTGCACATGCCGTGCCTTGCATGTCATCATGCACATTTAATCCACTCAAAGCAATTTCAACTTCTTTCATAGCGATGGGTTGGTCTTAGTTATTGCCTATGTTAATATAGTTATGTAAAGAGAGATAATATAATATAAATTTGATATAATATAAAGATAGATAATATATACATTTGGTTAAATAGATTTTGTTTTTAAATCTTTTTTTTTTTTTTTTGTCATTCTCGAGATATGTAAAAATTAGGGGATATTTAATTATGGGACATTTCATTTTGAAATATCCCCTTATTTTTTGAGCAGTATGTATTAAGTATACTCTCTACCTGAGCCAATACAAGCCAGCCATTTATTACAAAATATTTTTAGCTGCACATAATCCCCAAAAAGTAAATCGTTTCAATTGTTCCAATGCCAACATTATGACCTTTTCATAATCATTTGTTTGGAACCCCCCCACCCCACACACACACATTTGGATAGACAATTAAGTAGAAATGCCGAAATTGTTTTGTTAGATGCACTAAAATGTTTTGCCATTTTAAGAACAGTACCCTTCTGCTGAGAGTGTATCTGAGATGTGTTAGAGGTCCTACAATCATAACGATATATGAAGCTGATCACATTAATTCACCAATCAGGTGAATAATATGTGCTGGATCTGTGTTAATCAGATCAGGATCTTTGTGTGGATCATAGTATAGTTTTAAATTGCTTTTTATTTTAAAATTAGTTTCTGTTCCTAGTGCTACAGTGACTCGCTGTGGAGGATGAGGTTTGGGTTGAAGTTGTTGGTGAGAAACAAGAACTCCACATTTGCAATGCAGCACAACAGAGTTGTGCACCTGTTTCTCGCAATCTTCTTCAGTTTCACAGTTTCTGTTTAACACAGCTCTAGAGTATAATAAGATTTCACGCATCTTATATCATTCAAAAACCTATATGCGTTGGCCAATGTTAATATTCAGTTAATCGTTGTATGGTAAACACTGCAGTATCTTGGCTATTTTGTGAATAATCGTACATTGTGTATAGCATTGCTGAATACCGCTAGACTGTGGTAGCCTAGCGGTTAAGGTCCAGGGTTCAAATCCCACCTCTGCCAATCTGCCACAGTTGGGCCCTTGAGCAAGGCCCTTAACCCACAATTGCTTGGATTGTAAGATTGTAGGAGTTGTAAGTCGCTCTGGATAAGGGCGTCAGCTAAATGCAGTAAATGTAAAATATCATTATGTAGGACTGTGGTAGCCTAGCGGTTAAGGCACTGGACTCTGGACCAGAAGGTCCAGGGGGCAAATCCCCACATCCCATAAGACTGTATGAGTTGTAAGTCGCTCTGGATAAGGGCATCTGCTAAATGCTGTAAATGTAAATGTATATTTATTAAAAATGTAGATATCAATGATATACAAAGATATTTTAAACACCCAGCCAGTTAGTTGAGGAAACTGTTTAATACAACAATGAGCGGTGATGCACAAATGGTCATTTAATAGCATACTGTACTAAAACAGGTTTTTGATTTAATTTGGCCACAGCTCATTTTGTTGCCTTGCAGATGTTAATGACTTCAAGTTCCTGGCAATGTCAGTCTGCCTTTTAAAAGTTTACTATTTACATGAACACTTAATTTATTTAAGCTAAACTGTAACCTGGTTGATCAGCTTATGCACTACATCACATGCACATTTTCTTTAGAAGAGAGAGTCAACTGAACCATAACCTGCAATGCATCGACCTTTGAAAGTTTCCACATTTTTGTAGTGTTAGAACTTAAAATTCAAATGCACTTAACTGGCATGTTTACCGATTTCTTATAAGTATATTTCTTAACAATGTAAATGATTTTTTTTGTCTTACACAAAGGTTAAACTGAAACACCAATCTTTTTTTTATTGCATAAGTATTCACCTCGTACTTATCTGCAGTACTTTGTAGGACATGTCAGGATATTTCAAGTTTTCTGGGATATGTTTTCTTGCACATCTGGATCCTGAATTTGCCAGCAGACAGTTTGGCAATTCATCACAGAGCACATGCACATGCTTACGCCCTCACACTTTGGACCATTTTGAGACATAAGCCGACCTAACACACGTCTTTTGGAATATGGGAGGAAACCCACGCAGACACGGAGAACATGCAAATACCTCACAAATGGGGATAGTCTGTTTGGGTTTTAAAATAAGAAGATTGGAGAAATGTAACTCTTTCTTTTAGTGGAATAATTATTACAACCACTTACTGAAGTGTTGAAGCTAAAGTTGGTTTGCCATGGCAACTGAAGCTGCAGAAACATCTCACCTCTTCTTTCATTAATAAACTTATCTGTTTAATCAGGTCTAAATTACAATTTTAACAGAAAATGATTACATTCAGCCGGGTTGATTTGTTCATTTGTGAGCAGTATATTCAATTTTAACTAAATGCAACATAACTGATTTTGTTTTGTGGTCTGATCAGGTGGAACAAAATTGATTTGAACCACCCATCACCACATGGTTCATCACCAATTATTGTGGAAAAAAACTTTTCCATGAGGTATTTTCGCATTACAGCTTTAGTGATATTCTAACTTTTCCACCTTGTCCTGACGTAAAACTATTCTTGCAATATTTGGGTGGGTTTTTTTTTTTCTCTCCGAATAACGGACTTTTCCAATTCAGATTGTTCTTTGCGCATATTAAAAATTTGCATATTTCAACAATTTATTGCTCTGCAATAACCACTGCTGTAGTCCAGTACTAGCACATGACCAATAATACACTCTTACAAAATAATCAATTGCACACGCAAATGCCAGACCTCTGCTCTTAAACCGAACTCCCGCCTCTACTCGTGGATCAGCAGCATTGATTGACTGTTGCAGTGATCATCTGTTTATGGTCGAAGTATCCAGAGTTAATTATGAGATTATGTTCTAGTCTCATTGATTTGAATGATGTTGATCATACCTGTACATTGTATGGCTGTATCAGATGTAAGTCACTTTAAATAAGGTGCCTTAGAAACGCTATAAGTATAGAGACTATGTAAAGGAAATAAAGGACTTTAAATCCGAGGGGTAGATTGAAGAGGTCACTGTCTGGTCCTGCACAGGTGCTACTGTATCCAAAATCTATTTAAAGAAAGTTCACACTGTGGAACACAGTGTACTTGGTCGTAACACTCACTCACTTTTCCCTGGGAGAAAGATCGGTAATTGGCTAAGCAGCTGCACCAAAGTTCCAATGAAGGGGGTGGGGGGTGGGGGGGGGAGTAATGCTACAGCCCTCAGTGACATTTCCTGTTGCATGACAACACGCCCCTGCACAGGTTTCATAAACCGATGGTTTACCAAGTTTGGTGTGGAAATATGACTGTCCTACACAGAGGCCTGGCCTCAGTCCCAAACCAGCAAGCTGAGTGTGATCAGGTCTTATCACCCTACATCTGTTGCTGACCTCAGTAATGCCCTGGATGGACGGATGGATGGATGCATGGATGCAAATCATTGCAGACATCAGCAAAAATGTAGTGGAATCTAGCTAAGTGTACTGAGGTTGGAAGCTGATCTCCAAAAGAAAGATCAACATGTGACGTTTGGGTGTCCACTTTATTAGGTTTGTCTTGGTTGTAACAAGTTGGAGCCCATTTCGCCTCAAGAACATCCTTAATTCCTCATGGCATAGAATAGGTACTGGAAACATTCTTCTGAGATTTTGATCCATATTGACATGATGGCCTGACAGCAGTCCACAATACGAATCTTAAAGGTGCTCTTGAAATGAGATCCGACTGTGGAGGCCATTTGAGTACAATGAACTCATTGGTACGTCCAGGAAACCAGTCTGAGTTGATTTGAGCTTCTCGTTATCTTGTTAAAAATAGGGCTCAGAAGATGGTACACTCTGGTCATTAACGGAGGTCATTTTCGGCAACAAAAGTCAGCTAGGCTGTGGTGTTTAAACTCGGTTGGAATTAAGGCAAATGAAATATCCTCTGAACCACCACTAGCCTGAACGAATTCTGGATCAATGCTTTCCTTTTTGATTTTGCCAAATACTGACCCTACCGTCCAGATTTTGCGGCAGAAATTGAGACTTGTCAGACCTGGGAACTTTTTTTTTTTTTTTTTTTTCAATCTTCTACTGTCCAGTTTTGGTGTGGTTGTCTGCTGTTGTAGCCCATCTGCTTGTGCATTCAATGATGCTATTCTGCATACCTTGGTTGTAATGAGCACTTATTTGTGTTGGTGTTGCCTTTCTGTGACCTTCTATGAACAGTCTGGCTATTTTCCTCCAACCTCCATCAACAAGGCATTTTCAACAAGGCATTTTTTTAGCAGCCTTTGCGAAAGGTTCCCAATGCAGCACACAAGATGTTCTGTCACTTTTAACTCACCCTGTATTTGTGTGTGTGTGTGTGTGTGTGTGTGTGTGTGTACTTCTTCCTCATTGCAGAAAGCCCCCATTATTTTTAGGTCTTTACAAAGTATGCTTTGAAGGACTGAGGAAACGAGGCGGTATGAATCACATGGTTCCTTTCTTTAGTCAGAAAGAAACAGTGTGCATTGGACATGGTCCTATTTGTGAAGTAGCTTATTAGACTTGTTTAAAGTCTGTCAAACCATTTGTCACTGGCAAAAAGCAAGCAATACTAACGATGAATCATTCATTGTTGCTGTTTCACACTTAAGTTCATGATGAAACATTTCCTACGTTTTATCGCATGAATTCGTTTTTATTCTTTGCCTAATTAGGGTTGTGGGGCAACACTGCTTCTCCCTGGATAACACAGAGGCACAGAGTCTTATATTCTCCAATTTGCTCCCAAATGTTTGTGCAAAATCTGTTGTTCCAGCATTATTTCACATGAGAATCGTGTGGTATTATGGCTTGCTTGGCTTTTCTCTTCTTCTCATAAATTCTTTGAGGTATTGATCAAAAAAGGAAAGTCCACAATAGTCAGTAATCCTTGATCTTCTTTGGTCTTCAAGTAGGTGTTGCAAAGCTTTGTGTTTTGGCTCATTATATTAGTAACTCCACTGCTTACAAAAAGTAGTGGATATTTTAGTATGGGATATTTAATTTTGAAATGTCCACTTCTATTTTTGAGCAGTATATTATGGTAGCCTATTATGGAGCCAGAAGGTCCTGGATTCGAACCCTACCTGTCCCATGCTGCCACTTTTGGGTCTGCGAGCAAACCACTGTTGCATGGATTGTAAGCTTGTATCAGTGTGTCTGCTTTGTGACAAAATATAAATCAAGAATGCATTTATAATGTATAATTATGTAATTTTTATCAGTGTAAAAAAATGTAGCCATCCCCAGAGGACACTGGATGTAAACATATAGTGCTGTGCAAAAGTCTTAGACCACTGTTACTTTAGATATAGCATTGTTTAAAAAACATTCTTACTCTCACTGTTACAGTCAGAAAATACATGATACAATACATTTGTATGCAGTATTAAACTAATAAAAAACTACAGCTTCTTTAGGTTAGTGGAAAGTATTTGTGACCTCCTTTCTTACACTTGAGAAATATCAGCATCTGGCAGCTATATTGGTTTGCAAAGTTTACCCTTCTATAGTCTATAGTCTTATTATTGTTTTTTTCTAGAAGGGTAGCAGCCAATAAACCACTTTTTTTTTCAGGGAGATCACACTTAATGCTGAGTTTTGCCTGCAGAAGCCATTTAGTTCTGGCATTTGCGTGCATTTTTTTGTTCGTATTTCAATAAAGAGAATGAGAAATAATTAGATGGTTATCATACCATTGGTCAATCAAATCTATCATCAAATCTAGTGGCACAGTACTGTAAGTGTGCCCTGTACACACCACTACTTCATCACAGGGCTGGCAGGTTATGAAAAGATGGATGGTACTCAAGACATCAAGTGCATACTATGTTGGAAATCGGTTGCCATTAGAGACAGAGTAACAAATAACTTACACAATCTGTGGAATTGTTCTGAAAAAAGTGCCTTATGGCAAGAGGAGCAACAGGTGGCAAGACATAGCACATGCTGTCAGCAGTTAACTTGGCGTCCTTATGAAGCTGCCAGATGCTACTATGGCTCAAGCGTCATTGGAGGTCACACTAAATATTTGCCATTGTAGCCAACTATTTTCGTTTTTAATACTGCTTATGCATTTCGTTGTATTCAAGACTAAGAAATAAATGTAGTGTCATTATACTGTTCCTAAAATAATGATCTTTCTAATCTAATGGTGCCCTAAGACATTTGCACAGTGCTGTATGTTTCATATCCATCCATTATTTTACGCTTAATCCACATGGGGTCGCGGGCCGGACTGTGCCGACCCGGCGACTCTGGGCGCACGGGCAGGACCCATTGCAGGGCACACACAAAGGGCCACTTTACAGACACCAATTAACCTAACACCCTTGTCTTTGGACTGTGGGAGGAAATCAGAGTACCCGGAGTAAACCCACGCAGACACGGGGAGAACATGCAGACTCCACGCAGGCCGCTCCACCCTAGGATTGAACCCGGGACCTCCTTGCTTTGAGGCAGCGGTGCTACCCACTGTGCTGCCATGTTGCATATCATTTGCCTAATGTGTGTTAATATATTGTTAAGATCCCATTTGTATTTTACTTCACGTCCATAAACGAGATGGGTTTGGTTAAAGTGAGAGTCTGGCTCAGACTGGATTCAGTCAGCTGACAGTCGTGTGATAAAAGCTTCCACTCTGTGTAGTGACTTTGGAAAGTCTGGAATGCCAAAAACTGAGACATTTCCCTCAATCTCTTGGAGTTTCGTCAGTGGAAATTGCAAGTTGTTGCTTATGCTGATGAATCAGACAAGCCTGGGAAGGACAGCGAAAACAAGCCGACCGTGTCATTCAGACAAAAGACACTGACTCATAGGAAAAGTTGAGTGTGATGGAATTTTGTGTACACAGCCAGCACTTGGTGGACTTTGTCCTGGCCCGCACACACCATGACCAAGCAGTCATTATGTAAAGCTTTGTCATTGATTTTCAGCTAGAACAGTGTAGGCTGTCATTATCTAATTATAGATTGCTTACTAAGGTGTTATGCTTTTTTTGTTTTGTAACTGAACTGTCTGTATGCAGACGTATTCCTTTGTAGTTCAGCAAGTTTCGACAGGATGGTAGGCTTTTAAATATATTGCTGATCTGTACGTTTATTAAAAATACAAGTTATTGGTACTGTGGATTCTTTTTTTAGTAACGATGTAGTCATATAATCCATTACTGTCATGGAATGCTTGGTGTGGCAATATGCATTAATGTGTTGTGCTAAAGTTTAATTGGCTGTATTATTCACCCGAATGCTCATGTTTTTCCATTTGAAATATAGATTTAAAGCTAAATACTGAAATTTGGCAGTTTCTTAAATAGTTAATAGTGAGTTAGTTAGGAGCGGTAATCTACCAATACCTACCTTTGTCCGAAACCAACATTTTGTGGAAAATCAAATCTGAAAGGCTTTTGTTTTGCAATGTTTTGCTTCCTAATTCACATTTCAGTTTGCTTTTTGACAATAGCTTACCCCTGGACAATACTATGTCACTTAGACATTCCATCACCTCAGCATCAGTCAACTGGTTTTTGTCAACAGAACCCAGTCCCACCAAAGTGCAGTAACTCCCTCTATGATTTAGTCACTATGAGACGATGTGCCTCCAAGGAAAATCTATTTAGTTTTAAAATCAATTTTGTTATTTATTTTATTAATAATCCTAAATATTATTATTGATTTTAATTTTATTTACCTAATTTTACTATTACTTTAATATACTTCAAAAAATCAATTTGGAATCATTTCTTTTGTGAAAATATCTCAATTTTTTAAGAATATTGTAAAGCTGCTTTGAGACAATGCTCCGTTGTTAAAAGCGCTATATAGATAAATTTAAATTGAATTTTTGAATACTATGTGGCCTAAAAATGACCTTGCCCCCACCCCAAGGACTCTCAGTATCTCATCACTGGCATAACTGAACCGTAAGGTTACTTTTGTCCGGATCAAGTGAACGGTTTCAGAAACGTTTTGATTGGAAAAGTTTACTGTCTCTGGTGAAAAGTTAAGCCAGGTGGTCAGTCAGTCACTGGTGCTGTTAAAAGTTTTGCCAACGGGTGGTTGTAGTTCACAGACTCTTAATATTATAGGTCTATAAGCTGTATATAATAATAAAATAATGTCTCAATCATGAGACAGTGGGCAATGGCAAGCAAGACAATCTTCACTGCATGCATGCTTCACTATTCTGTATCTTCCATAAAGCTGATACTAAAATGACAAATATTAAATTTAGCTCTTTTGTTTCTTGTTCTGTGTCAGGTGATAAATATGTTTTTAATAAAGTACTACTAGGGACGCGCAGTAACAATTGTCTTGGCCGATTCAGATTTTTGAACATATGACTGGCCAATTCAAGTTTTGGACGATTCTGATTTCATATTTTCTTTTAATAGGAATTTCTACCATTAAAAAGAAAGATGGCAGCAGACATCTGCTTGCTTGCTTATGGCTCTTCACTCTCAGCAAAGCAAGCTTTGTCAAATTCCACATATACACCGAATTGATGCTGTTTTAAATGTCTTACTATTGTTCTGAGTGTTTTATCCGCTTCTTAGTTTACTCATGCATAGTACAAACGGCACTCGCTCACTGTGAGAAACTAGAACGCTGAAGATATGGCGGTAACCCAAGCAACACCACAAGTGTGTTTTTTCATGTATGGCTGTGTTTTTGGTGCTGTCGAGTGGCACGCAAGTGCGGTTATCTATGACCAGCACAGAATTTTTATAGACTGATCGGCCACTGAAAGCCTGCCGATCGATCGGTGTGTCTCTAATTAATACTTTGACAAATTTTAATCAATTAATTTAAAAAGCAAAACACTTACTCTATTTCTAAAATCAGGGCATGTCTGCTAAAGTAGCCTGTTTTCCTTTAGGTGTGTTGTAATCACTAACCGATTAAGTCTTATTTGCACTAAGAATACCGTACTATAGACTCCAAAATAAAGTGGATAAGACACTAATATGGACCAGGAGGTCCAGGGTTCATATCCCACCTCTGCCAAGCTGCCACAGTTGAGTCTTTGAGCAAGGCCCTTAACCCACTATTGCTTGAATTGTAAGTGGCTCTGGATAAGGGCGTCTGCTAAATGCCATAAGAATGGACAGACGCGCACACACACCAATGACACACGTTTGTTCTTAACTTCCACCTCTGGGCGCGGAGGCGCAACAATTTGACTGTTTACTGCCACAACATCTGGAATCAAAAGAGAGATTTTAATTTCTTGTTGTAATTTATTGCCATTCTTGAATTTATGATCATTTTATTAAATAGTTGTTTTGTGCATACAAATAAAATGTATGAAACCCTGATATTTCATTAAAAAAAAAAATTCAGATTAGAACCATTAATTCGTATCAATCTGCGAAAAGCTATCAAATAATAAGTGAGTGAGTTTGAGAGGAAGGTGTGGAATGTAACCAAAACAAAAAACCACATGTGAGAAACCTCATGGACCACCATGTTGATTTAACATACCACTGTTCCACAATATATTTTCCATCAGTCAATGTTTCCTTTTGTTTTAGTTTGGTTTCACATTTCTACCTTTCCATTCCATGATTGGTCTAGCTCCACTGGAACAATTGTCCTCTTTGCTAAGCAAACACACCCAGACGCGCGTACACACACACGCACACGCAGGCACACACAATGAGAGTGCAGTCACAGAATAATGAATGTTTGGGTTTAGTAATGCTCATTTGGTTGATGGTGACAGGAGAGTTTGACTATGTAACTTGTAAGACTTTGGAGAAAGGATTGTGTTCACACAGCCTGGCAGACATGGAGAGAAGCACGTCATGTAGTATAAAAATAAGTCTGACGTCTTTGAGCTGAATGCCACTTAAAATGATGGAGCGGCTGCACTGCAAAACGGGGACAAATCCGCTGAAGTCAGTCAGTCAGACAGATAGAGAGAGAGAGAGACAGAGAGTGAGAGGGACAGAGCGAAACAGAGAGAGAGACACGAAGGGAATTAAACACCCATGGAAAGTATGCTGCAGGGAGCTCTTGATAACACAGCTGCCTCTGCACAGCTCAGCTGATTTAGATTTTCCATTCAGCTCATAAGGGGAGGGCGCTCAGGGTGAGACTTCTGTGAGATAGATTATAGTTTTCCAGCACTACATGCCCAGCAGGAAGGTGTCAGAACGGAGCAGAATTGGATTTAGGCAATGATACAGATTTTCCAGGCCACGCAGTGTGGCTTTCAATAGAGATGAGCCAGCATGACAGCAGTCTGGCTGAAGAGCGGTTAAGGAAAAGAGGGCGGCGTAGTATCGCTCCCTCCCTTCCTGAAGGGGCCGGCCTTGTCACTCGGCTGTGCGAGGCTCTTACATAAATAAGAGAACGCGGTAGTGTGCGGTTTGCCCAAGCCTTAAAAGACAGCACATGAACAGTCCGTTCCAGAAGATTCTGTTCAGACGAGAAGTATTCCAAATTGATCGTGACCGCGCTCTCTTTGTCCCGCCGCTTTAACCGGTTTTGACGCATTTTTGGGCCGTGACCTAGTTCTTGCTCAATCACAGCCCTGTGAAAAGAGGAAGAGCACACAAAGGAGGCTGCCACCTGACGAGCAACGGGGCGCGAGCTTGGATTTATTTCTGATCCAGACCTCATTTTGCCCTCACGCTGGGGAAGGCAAAAAGGACCCCTCTCCGATCCCTCACTTCTCAAGTCCTCAGCAGGGTTCAACGAGCACCCATCATGCATCTGAAAACCATGAAGTGCAACCCCTTTTGCCTTATCGCGTCTCTCGAGGATCTGGATTTGTTCAACAGACCTGATGCCAGGGTAGGACAGTGTACCGAATTTAGGATAGGAGTAACTGGAATGGATCTGAACTAGGGAATCTTGCATCATTTTACATTTACCAGATAATTTAAGAAATCTAAGGTTAAGGGTCCTGCTCAAGGGCCCACCAGTGGCAGCTTTGGCAGAGAAAGGACTTGAACCCTCAGCCTTCTGACCAATAGTCTGGTGGTGGCTTAATGGTTAAAGGCTTTTGAAGCACAAGGTTCAGGGTTCAAATCCTTCCTCTGCCAGACTGCCACTCTTGGAAAATTGAGCAAGGTCTTTAAGCTGGAATTGCTTGTATCGTAACATTGTCAGTCGTACGGCTTTCTGGATAAGGACGTCTGATAAATTACTTAATATAAAACTAGAGTGCTTTATCTCAAGCTTCAAACTGCTACATGTACTGCAGCTGTTTAGCAATGTACATTCCTAGAATGTATAAATAGAAACTCTAAAAGTAAGGAAATGGCTAGAATTGTAAGTTGTTAACCCTTTTGCATTGTAAACATACCACAAATTTAATATCGTGGTGTAGTTTTGTCAATCGTTTCACTATCCTTTAAAATCCCTGACTGCTGTGGAAGCTCACCTGTGTTTGGTGAAGTGACCTGCTCCCCAATAGGGCAGGCAAAGCCCAGGGGCAGTCTGGGAGCCAGGACGGTGAGGATTTTGCCTCAATTATAGGGACTTTAAGTCAGAGGGGCTTCGGTTATGGGAGAATCCTTAATAACTGTGGTACGTTTGTTCGTGACCGTGTCAGTGATTAGGGTTACTGGAGCAAGATTGGATGGAGAAGAATGCAAACGAGCCTACGTTTGATGACCGAAAAGGTTTTTGCATGATCATTCAGTCTGGCGTAATTGGTGACAGGATGCACGTACAAAATTAGGAAAACCTTTGCCTCGGGAACTTGGCACACACCCACTCATGTTGATTCTGATCTGGTTTTACGCCGGTTTGCTCTCCTCAACATTTATCTATGTGCCCACAGTGCTGATTCTCTTCCCTGTTGCCCTGGCAACCGGTATCTTGCACCAGGCTACTGGAAGCAGTCATTTATAGGCTTTTAGCATTGCGTGCGTCACCGAGGATTAATATAGAAACACTCGCACAATGTCAGTCTGTGAGGGCAGCTAAAAAAAATGAGGCCAATACATGTACTTGGATTTGCATATAGTTCCTATGTTTCGATGCAAATTGTGCCTGTGTATCATATTGGTGTTCATGTTTCCCCCCCTCAGGCCAGATTCGAGGAGCTCTTCCGTGTCTTCGACCGCGACGCCACCTTTCAGTTTTTCAAGAGTTTTAGACGAGTGCGAATTACCTTCAGCAATGCTCTGGCAGCAGCGGAGGCGAGAGCCAAACTCCACAAGAGCGACTTCAATGGCGCAGAGCTTCGGCTTTATTTCGCCCAGGTGTGATCTCCTTTCGTTTTTTTGCACCTTGCTGATTCGCTTGTTTCTGCTGTTGATTCCTCGAACAGGGTCTAAAATATTTGTCGTTTTTAGTCAGTACACATAGGCAGTGCACGGCTGGAGCCTCCTAAACCTGAAAAGCAGTTCCTCCTTTCTCCTCCTCCTTCTCCTCCTGTGGGCTGGGAACAGGCTCAGGACACCACGCCAGTCATCAACTATGACCTTCTTTGTGCTATCGCCAGACTCGGCCCAGGTGACTTCATACTTGGATCATCAAGAAACACTTCTAGAGATGCACCGATCGATCAGTTAGTGACAGGAACCAGCCGGTTTATAACGCGGTCGAGGGCATAACCAGTAATTGGTCTTATAACTGATTCTGTGCCAGTCACGTTTTTACTTGCACAGCACTCAACTGAGTGCCGCAAACACGGCCATACATGAACAGCACAGTGCATTTCCTAACTTTAAATCAGTTCACGTGTGTACAAAGCTGGAACAAAGCTCAGTCACTCGGTAGGTGGTCATGAGTCTGGAGCCGGCACATTCGTGTTATATTTCAGTTGTGTTTTGAGTACTACTAAGACAGCTTAATACCTTAGTTTTCAACGAGTACCAAACTAATACATCCCATAAGAAATAAGTCAATTGAATAAATCCCTTCCAGACCCCCATTATACAGAATTTCCACACTGTTTAAGGCATTATGTGCAGTAATGGAGTTGTATTGTACAGGTGCTCCCTGAGTGCCATTTGATGAGATCATTATCTGGCGAGTAGGGATACCAATGAGGCAGTAGGGGTCTATTTTGGCACAAGCTCTTCCTCAGCGTGGAGTACTTCAGAACGTACTGTTTGCAATACAGGCAAGCCGAACATGAGCTATGGAGGAACAACTCCGTTAACGTTCGGAACAACCAATGTAATAAGACATTTCAAACACCATCACCCACTGAAAATGCTGAATTTGACAAAGCTTACAAAAGCAAAAACGTTTCTGTATGCTGTCATTCAGAATTCTTAAATGGAAATGGATAGAAAGTCAGAAACAATTACAAATGGTGCCCTAATCTTTAGGCTTAACCTTTAAGAAAGGTTTTTAGAAAGGGGGGAAAAAAAAAAGCGACCACTTTCCAAGTAGAACTAATTTTTTTTTTCTTTTTCTTTTTTTTATCACTAGGCGAGAAGTATGAGCTCCACTCCGGAACACCTACGACCCCCAGCGTGGTGGTGCACATGTGCGACAGCGATCAGGACAGCTCTGGAACCGAGGAAGACATGGACGGCTGCAGACGACCGCGGCCCAAAATCGTCCAGACCCGACGTCCGGATTACAGCTCTGCCGTAGCTCAGTGAGCATGAGGAGGTCGTTGTCATGCTGTTAAGTTTGTTCTACCATCTCTAGACTGTCAGACGCGCGGTCAGTCTGCCCCATAAAGGAAGCCCTCGGTCAGTCAGTTCTGCAGAGAGAGACACGATCTTCTGCTCCATGGTCTTTCAGGGAAAACTTGGTTCATTGCATGCAATTGTTGATAAAGCGGCTCATTTTTCCACACTCAAAGGTCATTGGGGTGTCGTGGACGGTTTCCGTCGGCGTCCGTGGCTGTGAAGAACAAAAGGCTTGTGTCGTGGCTTCATTTATTTCCTTTAATCTGGGCTGCAGATTTTATTGCAGTGAAAGGAGTATTTAGGATGAAATCTGTTACTTTAATTAATAGCCTGTTTAACACACAACGTTTTCCTTAAAGCTAGCTCAGACGAGAGCCTATATTTACTATGCCTTAGTAGGAATGTTGATTGTAGATTTAGATTTTTAAAGTGATTATGTGTGATATTTTTACTTTCCATGTCGATGGGCAGGAATGACTTCATAATAATATTACAGATCTAACAGTTTCTTAAAACGTTGACTCTTAAAACCACTCTGTTTGCCAAGATTTGTTTAAGCTAGTTTACTGACGAGAAGGTAAGAAAGAAATGTGGGCTCGACCCAGTGGAATCCTGCTGGTAGTTTTGTACGACACTTTAAATAGACGTTCATGTCATTCAAGACCATAACACTGTAATGAAGCCAGTGTGAGGACTAGGACACCCTTTACCAGGGTTTACCCACGTTCCATTTGTTACATGGTCTAAGGGAGTGTACCAGGGTCTCTCTGATGCCTTTCTGTGTTGTCCTGACTGTATGTTTACCTCATTGTGATTGTCAGATCTCAGAACTTCACAAACCTGGTGTTATCTTTAACGGCTTGGATGTTCTGTACAATAACTTGTATATTAGCAGCTGATAAATAAACAGTAACTTGTACAACTCTCCATGATGTCCTTTGTTTTGGGCTGGGGGTACTTTAATTTCAGGGGCAGAGCCCTGTGTCATCGTTTGATATGTTTTAGCAGTATCATAACGATTATAATGTATATATATTTTTTATATATATATATATCATTCATTCTTTAGACCTTTAGTAGGATCAACATGGCATCCCAAATTAAGCTGCCAGATGCTGCTGTTGCTCAAGTGTAAGGGAAGGTCACACTCATTCTTGCTTATTTTCCATCATTTTATTAGTTTGTGCAGTTTTTTAATACCGCATACACATTGACTGTATTTTGTGGTTGAATTCAAATGAGAGGGGGGGGGGGTGTATTGGTGTATGATATGACACAAATGACATGGTGTTTGTGTAAGAATTGCATTTATTGAACAGCACAAAGCAACATAGTACACCAACAAAAAAATACACTGACATACAATGAATACACTCGGGGGTACACTGACAAGCCCACGCTTTCTTCTTCACACACACACAATGCAAAGTAGATAGATTGGAGGAGAAGGGCGACTAATTTGCGATACAGAGAAACCTGGAATGGAGTGGAATGGAACGGAGTGGCTATTCTAATCACAATGTACTGTACATGTATTATGTTTGAGGCAGTCGAAAATCCCGGACGATTTTGAAATTTCCCCCCAGACATTTGTTTAGGTCTCAAAAGTAGGTCACCCTACATTATACCGTACTGAAACAATGACACATCTAATCTAATGCTGGCTTAAGACTTAAGGCATATTACTGTATGTATACACGACATCACTTGAGGGCATTTCAAGGGTAAACATCTCAAAACAAAGACCTGGCGTCTCTTCACCAATTTCAATGTGCACCATTGTTCATTGTTCAGCAAGGTCATGGAGGAAGAGGTCAGGAATCTAGATAGACGTTCTTAATTAAATCTTGCAGCACATTAATGTTAACTTCAGCGGTCCAGGCGCTCAGGTGGCACTGGGTTCTATTACGCTAGCCCACAGCAGAGTCTGGCTTACCTGGGGATTTACAGCATGATTGGCTGTGCATGAGGGAGGTGAGACTAATCAGGGGATCGTCCTGTGTCTGTCCATCCCATCTGGGGCTAAACGTCAACCTGCGCCCTGTGTTCTCTGGGCATAGATACAAGAACCAAAAGGACATGGTTTGATTTGATCAAGTTTCAATGTGTTTGTAATATTTGTTGAGTTAATTAAGTAAATCTTTGTCTTACAGATCATTTGTATCATTTTGTGGCACTGGAATTGCATCATGATCTCTGAGTCGGTGCAGTCATGAGATCCTGAGGCCGTTTCTCCTCACTGACCTTGACTCTTCATTAAATGTGTTGATATACAGTGACGTGATTCATACATCTAAGAGGAGCTGAGCTATAGTCTCCGAGTCCTTGTGCCTGGCATTTTTGAAGTCAGTTCCAAGGAATACGGCACAACGAACTGCTGCTGAACACCCAAAGGTATGCTTTTCAGAATTATTTTATTGATTTATTATATCAATGCAGCTGCTGTAATGCTAAGTATCCATACTGGCTCTCTATTTTAAATCAGCACAGGCAAAATGCTGCAACAGAACACTACAGATATACAATTGCTTCTGCTCTCCTGGTTTCATCATTGCTTAAACAGTACCTGGAGTTTTCCAGCAGCCTCCTCTTCTAACTCCGTTCACCAGCCATCTCAGCCTCTCGGTGAAGTTCCGGTCAAAGAGCAGAGCCAAGGATTTATCTACATTTTACTGATGGTTGGCCTTTTCAGCTTCTTCACCTTCGGCATCATGTTCAGCTACATCCGCTCCAAAAAGCTGGAGAACTCGCAGGATCCTTACCACCAGTACATAGCCAAAGACTGGCTCAGCATCCTGACTCCTGCAGTCATAACCGAGGCACCCAGAGGAGCTAAAAAAGAGGCGGTGGTTATTGAAAACCCTGCCACACTGCAAAACTTACCTGGATGAAGTGACAAAATACTGATTAGTAGTAAGTGAGCTTGGGCAACTGATTATTATTAAGAGAACAAACTGATCTTAACTTTAAGGTCAAGTTCAAGAAGAATCAGTGGTGCTTCATGCACATATATTATAGTCAAGAGCAGGATATATTTTTAGTACTGCTTAATTGTTGGTTTAAAGGGATTTAAGGGATTTTTTTTAAGAGATTTAAGTTTTAAGGGATTCCAGTGTCACAACTTACAGAGTAACTATACATAAAGGTAAAATGCAAAATAATGCCTTATATTTACGGACTGTGCTCAGTATGTCCACCACTATTTTTACAAAGTGGGTCTAGATTCAACAAGTTCATTATGGCAACATGCACACAGCAGCTAAAAGTAGCCCAAATCTGATCTTTATAATAGCAAGTAAAAATCCTTTATATTTACAGGTAATCCCCAATTTACAATGGGGACACGTTCCGACAAATCCATTGCATGTTGAATTTATCGTAAACCAAAAACTTTAACGTATACTGTACATCTTATATCATAGCCTTCCTTAAACATTTAAAATAGACTTTTACTCAGTACATTATCCAGTGCTCATCACTCCCCGCCACGATACTATCCTCGTTACGCACTGCCTCATCTAAAACGGTTCAATGCTTAAAACATGTTTATTAAAAATCATTAACATAGGGTTTATTTTATAATAAAGTATTGAATATATCATGTAATTATTGATTAATGTATTGATAGATAAAGTGAAAAACTAAAATAATTCATGTGTGACCACAAGTTTTCCTAGCTCTCATCGCTCGCGACACGCTACTACCCATATCACACACTGCCGAATTCCTAGCGAGAAACTGTTGTACTGTGTAACACTGTGCCTAAGGAGAATTCAAAATTCAGAATATGGTTTCTACTGAATGTGTGTTTGTGTATTATCAGATTCCCAGTGTAAAAACGTAAAATGGGGACTAGCTGTATGAATGTGACACAGAGGTGATATCTTTGTAGCAGTGCAAACGGAAAAAAAACACAAACTGACAAGTTCTGATTTGCGCCACTTTCATATACAGGGGTTGGACAATGAAACTGAAACACCTGGTTTTAGACAAAGATGTGGTTAAAGCAGCCCGG
>JAVSBV010126670.1:0-18186 GCA_033117975.1 Parotocinclus spilosoma
ATAGGAGACTACGCACGCACACGCGCGCGCACACACACACGCACGCACACACGCACGCACACACGCACGCACACACGCACGCACGCACGCACGCACGCACGCACGCACGCACGCACGCACGCACGCACGCACACACACTGATATATGATACGGGGTGATTAGTAAAATTGGTATAACCAAAACAAAGGAGAGGGAGGGGGAGAGAGAGAGAGCTGTGGGACTGTCCCCTGAGGCAGAGCACATGACCTTTTTCCGTTGCTCCAAAGTCCAATCTTTATGCTGTCTATCAAACTGAAGGCTTTTTCAGATTTTTCTCACTAAAAGTTGGTTTTATGAGGGACACAGACGTACATTTTAAGTTCTATTCTGATTTTTTACCATCTGAAGTCACTGGGCATTATTTCTATTATTTCTGTGCACATTTTTGGAGTTTATGGCTCACCCCTGTCTGTCCGAATCTGAATAATACATTGGACAGTTCTTAGCCTCAGTCCAGTCATTCCAGCTTCTCTTTGGCTATTATTGTGAAATAAACAAAGTCTTTTCCACTGCGTTTTCTGTGTTGCTCCTACTAGGATCAAACATATTAGTAGAGCTGAAACACTAGTCACTGCACTAATTATCCTAATTAAAGTCAGTTCGTCCTAATAATCAGCTCATTATCTAAAGATTTGAGTAAAGCAGAGTTCAATAGACGAGCTTGAGTTTGACTCGTGTGTGTGTGTGTGTGTGTGTGTGTGTGAGACGTTTGGCTGTGTGTTGCAAAAGGTTGTGTAGTGTCATAAAACGGTCATGTGACAGACTTATAAACATAGTAAAATATTTTAACCGAAAAATCAACAGATTAAACAAGCAAATGAAAAGATGTGTGTGCACGCATGTGTGTGCGAGTGTGTTTGAGGAGGGAACGAAGGACGTTTCTACCCGACTGACTCACTCTTTCTGTACACACACACCAAGAGGGAAATCATTCCCCCTTGACGCTTCAACACACACACACACACACACACACACTAACTCATTGTCCTCCGAATGTGCATGTGTGCGCATGTGTGTATAGGTCATCTGTTTGCAATAAGTTTTAATGTTTCTCTACTCATGTGTTCTAAATTCCTCAGGCATGAATAAATTTAACAAAAACTCAAACAGGACCTTGTTTTGGGGTTCAGTAAGGTCACCCGAGAAGCACCCCAGGTCAGAATCATGTGACGGACCCAAAACCCAAAAAAAGGACCACTGAGCCATGGGAGCCCATGGGCCCCTGGTAATTGTGAACCGGTGTGGCTCAGGGGCATCACAGTGCAATCATCAAATCCGTAAGGGTGTGAGCATGGGGACCAAGGAGGGCCCAACACTGATTTGAGGACCCATAAAGGTGACGATTTTCGTACCAAAGAAGCTTTCCCACCGGCAAGGACCGATCGGAGTCCAAAAGCACACCTCAGTCTTTCTCACTAAAAAACTCTTTTTTCACTACGTAAAAAGAGTTCATAAGAGATAAATTATCCATCTAATGGGACTTCCTGTCCATGTTAGTGTTTAATGTAAGAACTAGAACATAGGTCTGAGGGAGATCAATAATGCTCCACAATGCATTTACTCTTCTCTAATCATTAATCTTCTGCTACCCAGCAACAAAACTGCAAAAATGGAGCCATAAATAAAAGAGAAGAGCTGCTGCTGTGTGAGATCTTATCTGTAAATCAAACATAACCTTATAAAATCAATTATCTTTAGAGCCATAAAGCCCACGGAGTGTTTGTGTTTCTACAGAGAGCTCAAAAACCCATCCTGTAACACAGACCCAGTGTTTTACCTGCTTTAAAATAAAACATTAACATTACAGATAAAACACCAACGAATCTAATGGCACGCCCAAAATTCAAGTTACGCCAGGTCCTGGGACATATCATTAAGAGATCTTACCTTCCCAACTGCCTGCTTAAATGCCTCTCTGATCTGCTGCCTCTGTGCAATCGTACGTTTAGTCAGAATTCCGATGATCCCGGCCTCGTCAGTGCCTGAAAATAATCAGAAATCAGCTTATCATATTATGAAGCACAAAGTGCCTTTCAAATTTGTAGCCAAAATTAAATTGATATGAACTAAGGTTTGATCTTAGGAGGAGATGTAATCGTATAATAGAAATTTCAAACAGGATTCAGTCGCAATAATCTGGGACATGAATCCGGACCTTTAAGGGGTTTGTGTATTACAGCTGCACACATTAACAATGAACTGAATAAATAAATGTGATTTACACTTATATATAGAAATGAGGCTTTGATTATACCCGTTTAACCGTGGCTTAATAATGTAAATTATTGTCATTTAAAATGCTTTAAATATAAAACCAAGACAGAGTATTTAAAAAGTTTTATAAGTAAACTACATTTTATAAGACCAAATTACATGTTTATAAGATTATTTATCTGCATATATGGGTGGAGGGTCAAACCAGGTCATATTCAATATTAAAACTGATTTGATTTTGATATAATGAATGATTAAATGAACAGGGTTTTGTAAAATAATGATACAAATGACATTAATTAGATCTCTCTTACACACACACACACACACACACACATACATTTATCATGATAGCAGCATGGTGTGCGTGGTAATTTTATGAACACGTTAGTCTCAGCTGATGGTGATTACGCTAATTTCATCATTGTGTTTTGGATCGTTGTTAACACACACACACACACACACAAGCTCAGAACGTTAACACAATAACACGCAACACAATTTCCCATTGTGCAGTTTGAGCTGAGCTTTTAAATATCTCCACCAGTCCTCCTTCACTTCCACAAAATGTTCTTTCTTACGTGACTCACAGCTTTATGTTTTAACACAATGTGTGAGAAATTACGTTCTTTTTGTAATTGTGTAACATACAGGAGTGAAGAGCAGCCCGTCATTGCTAACGTTAGCGATTAGCATTAGCTAACTGCAACAACAGCTTTTATAAAGCTCTTTCTTACACCTAATTGACCTCTAAACATCTAAACGAAGTATATATAGTTCAAAACTTTTAGCTGTGCTCAACTAATGTCGAATATAAATCATGTAAATGTGTAATAGCACAGATCGCTAATTGCTTGAACATGGCAAGTGCTAAATAAATACTAATTACATTTAAACATATTCTTATTACAAGATTTATACACTGTTTATAAATTAGTTTGATAAATATATTTGCTACAAAATCATAAATATCTAAATAAATGCCTTACAATATGAAATATAAAACACTGCTAATATTTGAGGTTCCTTTCCTTGTTTTTACATTTACAGTCTGTGGTTCCTCTTAAAGCAAAACAAGTGCGGTCAGAATAAGAAAGGAACAAAGTTGAGCAACATTTTTTAAGAAGAATAATTAAATAGTTCCATTTCCATCTCCATTTAAAGAGGAAAAAAACTAAAACCAGCTTAAGATTGCTGGTTCTAGCTTGGTCTAGCTGGCGTTAGTTTCCCAGTCTGACCAACTGGGGTGTGTTTTAAAAACACTTCTAAACTCAACCAAGCAAACTGACCAAATTTGATTTTCTATAGAATTGTCATCAGTTTGTTTTCATATATATGGGTGAAGCACTAACTGAAATTCAAATATTTCGTTATTTCCCTAACTTCCCAGGATTAGACTGCTCACCTGCTCCCTTCATGGAGCCTCTCAGCTTCTCCACATCAGAACCTGGATTAAAATCTGCTGCTGGAGAGATGGTACCACGGTTTCCAAGCTAAAACAGAACAAGTGTGTTAACGTGCACGTTTGAAATAAGACACAGACCGTGTAGTGAAGAAAGCATTGATAGATTTTTTTTATTGGTTCCTGAGGATATCATAATAGGTTTGGTAACATCTTACTTTTTAAACTACGAGAAGACTTTGTTATACATAAATGCCACTTCTGTTTGGGTTTTCTGTACAACTTACCGCTGCCATGATGCTTCACGGGATCGAGCAGCAACAAGAGATGCAAAAGCTGCAAGAGAAAACAAAAGAATTGGGTTTTTTGGGGGACATGTCCACAAGAATGATGTTTATGTGCACTGCATAGTGGAGAGGGTGTGTGTTTTGAGACATGTCCACAGTGTATTTAGTAAATAGTTTGTGTGAAAATGATAGTAAGTGAAATTACGGATCATCCCAGCCTTCTCTAGTTAACATTGTAAATATGTAATGCTGCATTAGCTGCTGACTCAGCTTTCTTCTCATTAAACACACACACACACACACACAAATGTAATTACCCCCTGCTCAACTTACACACAAAACAAAGAGTTTTCCTCTAATACTGCTCACATTGCTGCTCTACATTACTTATTAATCACACAATATATAGGATTATTCTGTAACCACACACACACACACACACACACACACACGAATGACTGTAACTTCATTCAAAGTGTGTGTTACACCAACATTGCTCATTATCTGTCTCTGTCATTGGTTAATGTGTCTTAATGATGGCTGTTAAAGATACGAGTCAATGAACATGGGAAACACCACACACACACACACACACACACACACACACACACACACACACCTGTTCTGTAAGGAATTATATCACCCATTAATTACACCTGAAATGTCTGACATTAATGATATATTTCACTGAGAGCAGATCAGGAAATTGTACATACGTGTAAACATACAAAAATTAGAAAATTTTACAAAAACGTTGGGACTAGAAAATGTAGGGCTGGTAATAAATTTAATCAGAGGAACTCCCTCCAGTTTACTACCAAATGTTTATAAACAATGTTCCTCTAATAAAGATTAGGGATTTACTGTACATATTTCTCCCTCTACAGAGCATAATATCTTTAAACCATTTCAGTCCAGAAAACTAAACTAAAGAGGGGTGATCTCTCGGCGCTCCCTCAGAACTGTCATTCATCAATACCTTATAGAAGCACATTTGTAAGGAATTACTTTATCAAACCTTGATCAGGCTCTAAAATACAGTGTTACATTTACAAATACCATTATAAAACTTTACTGTACATAAAACAAGCATCGTGTTAACCAGGTCCAGAAGGTCCGTCCACTTATCTGGGCTTGGAGGGATCTAGGATGGACAGTCACCATGAAAACGGGGATTGTGCTCAGTCCCATTAGGATTACAGAACTTTAATGGACCAAAAACTAAAAAGGAGAATCCAGACTCTTATGAGGAACAAGTCCAAAAGCCAGGTTCTATCATGGTACAGGGTCGGGTCCGGACCCTATTTACACTTCTGTGATACCGCATTAATTCAGAAAAGTACACTGAGAATTTAGAGCCACATAAACTGCCTTTAACACTGTTAAAGTATCTGTGTGTGTGTGTGTGAGGGGACGGGTATTTGCAAATGTGTTCTTTACCACTGTATTTTATTATTCTGCCCTTATATTGTAAATCGTGCAATGGATCAAAAGACGCTGTGAAATGCAACGGATGTGGTCTCTCTGTCTCTCTTTCACACACACACACACACACACACACACACACACACACACACACACACCACTTTGCATATGTCTAAAGGCTGCATTAATAGTGCTGATCATTGTGTATTTACAGAGCCACATACAAAACGCAGGTCATAACCTGACACAGGTTACCTGAACCCTTACGGGTGTATCTGTTATACCTGCACTGACTGGATTAAAGTTTCACACCTGGTGCATTTACATGGGGTTTATCATTTGAAACAAACCACTCTCTGAAAGTGAATTTAGCTTTTTATATTCATAAAGCGACCCAAGCAGATTAAGCAGAGCAAACACGCCCCCTATAGACTGACCTCTAAACTGGTGAATGGTAAAACCCGGATCATAAGACCGCTCTGAAGTTTAGAACCTGTTTTCTTATCGCTGTTTCATCTTATATATATATATATATATATCACAGAGGAGATATAAGAACCAGGACTCAAACTCAAAAGGCTTTTCCTGTACAGTGTTACACAGCTCCCATTAAACAACGACTCACACACACCGATCCAGATCACACATCTAACACGGTTTCACACCTCAGATGATCGCTCAGACAACATGCAAAAGCATTTCATAGAGTACGATAAGAACAGAAGATGAGTAAGAGTTGAATAAAATTAATTCCTACCTGTTGCAGAACTACTAGAGTACTCCACCCAGAGACCTAGACAGAGACAGGAGGAGGAAAATGGAGCGGATTCTTGCGAAAGCTGGAGTAGTGTGATGTGGACTGGGAGGGGACTGGGTTTGTGTATCTGTGTGTGGGTGTGGACTGGGGCTGAGTTAGATTTCCGTAACGGAAAAGCTTCTTGGGCAGTTCTGTGTGAACAGATGAAATTATTTTACCTTTTATAAACAGCAATGCATACATTTAAAGTGCAAATAAGAAGGTATATAATATAATTGAACAGATTAACTCTCCTAAAATAACAGCAATAATTAAAGCTTTACCAATACTTTAATTATATATACATTGCTCAGTCAAAACATTAGAACCACACAAAGACTAAACTGCTTTATCTGCTTTAAACAACGCACGTTAAGCTCTGGGAGATATTAAACAGTAGGCGAAAAGTCTGTTCTCGTAGTGGACGTGGAAGAAATGAGTAAATACTTTGGAGTGGTTTAAGGAAAAATGTATTATGAGACGGCTATCTCAGAGCATCCCCTAAACAACAAGACTCAGCAGGATCATAAATGCAACAAAGGTTATCACAAAATGGATTATCATATAATTATTAGGTTGTCACAACTCTAAGAATTAGTGGTTTTTAAATGTTAAACAGTATAGTACAATATAAAGAAAAGCTGCCGCTGTTGTTGATTAAACAAAAATAACTAAAGTACTACAACAGTAAGTACAAATTCAGAATGTGTTAAGAATTGTATTTAAGAACAAGCTTGAGCTTCAGTGATTTACTTAATGTTTTTGCTTAATTACCCAGATAGCAAAATGACATTGATTTAATGTTACTTTGCTATCTGGTAGGCTTTCGTTTATCATGCAACTGCTTGTCTTAATGTTTAGCTCAATATTTATCCTGTTCATTTCGACAGGATTCACCATAATGCATAATCTTGAGCTGCATAATATTGGGGAGAATGCATTTTATAAACCAAACTTCTTATTAACATTCACTAATAATGCTAATGCTTACAATTGGTTATGGCTTACTATTTTCCTAACAGCTAACACTGGTAAACAACAATGCACAAAGTTGTGTTGTTTAACCAAGTAAAGTGAGTAACAATTACTCAAACTAAGTAACAGTAGCCTGAAGGTGCCTGATTCTGTGATTTAATAAATAATTGACGGAAATCGTCAAACATTAGCATGATTGTGTACTCTGTGGCAGTAGGAACTTTCTTTTGCCCTCACATCACACAAGGTCGACGTATATATGCACACAGAAGCCATTCTTTATTTAAAGTCAAGCAAGTTATGCTATAAATTATATCTTAACTAATTTAACGTTCGCCAAAAACATCGATAAACGACAACCGCCTCAGACAGAGGAGCAGTAAACAGCGCGTGCGCATTCGCTTCTGTAGCCGCTTGCACCGCGCATGCGTACGCGCGTCGCTTACTGACAGCTCGTATGAGTCGGTGGATTAACAACATTTATTTATCTTTTTTTCGCTAAATAATGTCACGGTTTATTCTTGGGAGGAATCGCTTCGGCTGAAGAAAACGCTGCACATATCGGTCCTCTTAGTAAAGGCTGCTAAGCTAAAGGGTTAGCGGTATAGGAGCCGTCCTTTAGCTGTTAGCATTAGCCGAGCTACTTGTGTGAATCCGACACGAATAATAGATCAATAAAATCTGCTAAAATATTAATGATATTGTTGATAAATGTTGAACTATATTATGGAGTAACGTTATTTAGGGCTGTGATGCTCGCTGGCTCCCTGTAGCTTGTCGTTAGCTTAAGCATCAGCGTCCTATTTAAAGAGAAAAAGCGTAATTTTCAGGATTTAGAGTTTAACGTAATGTTTATTATTTATAATCAATATCCTATGTGAGCATTATTAATCAGTGAGCACTAACGTTTTATAAAACAGATAGAATGATCATTAATGCACCAATATTTATGTGATTGAGGCAAGGAAAGTGATTCCTCCTAAAGATTTCAGTCCAGATAAGAATTCATAATTTATTAAATCTCATCCGGACCTTCTGCCCCTTACCAGGGGGTATTCTTCTTTAAATTTGTAGTCAGACTAAACAAACCATCTGTGTAAATCACCATGAAGAAGTTCTTTGACACTCGGAGGGAGCTGGTTGGTGGAGGTCCGGGTTCTGGAGGAGGATCTGGATCCAGCACCGCCGGAGGAAACTTCATCGGTCGGAGCTTTACCATCGGGCACCATCAGGTCACGGTGGAGGAGACGCTGGCTGAAGGTCAGGAACCATATTACAGAATGATCTTGATCATCATTAGGTCTGAAATCTTTTTCATGGTGTTGAAGTTGGAGTTACAAAATCGTTAAATTTGATTAATTATGTCATTCTGAAATATCTGGACCTGATTATGCACACACTGGGTGCCTAAACTTTTTCACAACACCATAATACTTGGGTCATATCAGCACCGATATTAATCAGATCGCTCAATCCCTATCCCATACACACACACACACACACACACACACACACATATATATATATATATATATATATATGTGTGTGTGCGAAATACCACTGACTGACTGACCTATTGACTGACTCATCACGAAATCTCTGGAACCACCGAACGGATTTACATGAAATTTGATATACAGGTTTGTCTTACCTCTTAGGTGCTCACTAAGAAACGGTTTTGATAGATTTACAATGTAACTGCCGAAATTTGCAAAAAAGTGAGCCTTTTGTAAGGGTAGGATTGGCTGGGGGTTCTGTCAATCATATTGTGGTTTGTGTGAGAGCGCGCATGCGCAAGAACTAGGGGGGCGAAGAAGTTGTTCCGAGACGGCATTTGGAAACGTGTAGCTGACCGGGTTGTTCAGAACTAAAAAGTCTTACATACGGGCCAGTCTCCGTCGTCCAGTCAAGTTATCCACGCTTTAAATTCAAATCTATACATAAATATGCGAAACACCACTGAGTGACTCATCACGAAATCTCTGGAACCACCGAACGGATTCACATGAAATTTTGAACACAGGTTCGTCTTACCTCTTAGGTGCTCACTAAGAAACGGTTTTGCTAGATTCACAATTTAACCGCCGAAATTCGCGAAAAAAGCCTTTTGTAAGGGTAGGAATGGCTGGGGGTTCTGTCAATCATATTGTGGGTTGTGTTTTAAAAGATTCGTTCCTATTTTCTCACTATTCATAGTTTTTCCTAGAGGCTTATTTTAGTTGCTTTGTGTAACATATGTATCATGTGGGCTGCTAGTAGTGTATATGTCACAGAAGAATTAAACCAACAGTGAAGGCAAAGTCTAAAAAGGAAAAAAGAATAAGTACTGTTCACTGTTAATTCTCCAAGTCACTTTTGCAATACTGGTTTGAGTACTTTTTATACAGACATAAAATATGTCCGAAAAGCTTATTTATTTGTTTGTCAAGTATGAATTACCTTTCGGCTTTGCTCATAGCAGCATAGCAGCTACTCTTTTACCTATAGCAACTTCTATTTCTAATTCCTATGGCTACAAGGAGGCTCAGGATTTCACAGGCATTTTTGACATTTAGTGTACAGTTTATGTTGTTATATATTTATCTGCTATTTTTAGTTTGCTTTTAACCTCTTTGAATGTTCTGCATTGTAAAATGATATTTTTATTGCTTTTTCTGTAGAAAAACTGTAATAGATTGGTGGGGGTTCTCCCTTTTAGAGGTGCTGGTGGGTTAGTTTAGCATGGCCTACTCAACTTCTTGTCCAAGTTGTCTGATCAATCATTTTTCAAAAATTAACTGTTAAATTAGTGTTTCTGATGTTGTCCAAAACGTGCAATAATTTTTACTCTGAGGGCTGCCACTAATGACACAAATTCTATGACAAACAACTTACCCACTGAGAAGCTTAAGCATTTTGCATGCATAGTAGTTAGGGTAAAGAATCTCCCTCTCGGATTTCTCTGTCTGGATATGCACGGTGTCTAAAACAAAAAAACCCAAAACAAAACAAGTAATAAAAAAGGAAAGAAAACAAGGAATGAAGGCAACGTGTGTCTAACGCCTCAGTTCACACACAGATGGTCTGTTTGTCTTTACCTTTCTGATTCTGCTGAAACAGCCCTGCAACCAGACACTTGGCTGATTCAATGGTACGGATGATGTTAGTAGAACGAATGCTGCAGAGAAATGGACACAAACTCAGAATTTAAACTAGAAGTAATCAGAGTTAATATTATAGAACTGAGAAAGGTATTTAAAAGCTCAGAAAGAACTTACTAAACTTCGTTATGGGTGAAGGTTGAGCTAAGGAAGTCTACGTCCTCAACGTATCTACCCCTGAGCCTTACTCCAAGATCATACAGCTGCTGCATGCCTATGGTGGTCAGCTGACCTGGATATGTGCCACCCTAATGGGGTATGGGTTGTAGGTCAAAATCACAGTCTTCAAATTGTTTATTATTAGTTTAATGCAAGATAATAAACATCAATCCAAGACTTTAAGGCAATTAATGAACTGGATTTCACTCTTGTTCTGTTCACTGCAAAGCGATGTTATGGCCCATTATACACTATATACACAAATCTCTCTCATCTCTTAATGAAAAACATATCCCAAGTTTAGAGATATTCCAAAGATATAAGAGTATCTGCAGTCAGCTCCATAACTATTCTCACCATCCGATAAAATGTGTTTAAAAACGCCTTAGCACATTTTTTAAATGTTTTTTTTTTTAAATCAACTCACAACCACATCACAGTAACTGAAACCCATATAAATAAAACTTTATGAAAAAAATGCGACTAAAGTGTGCTGTCTTTTGTACTGTATTTACTCTTTTATGTTTCTTTGATTAGTAATTCATGAAAAAAGAACAGTGTTTATTTTCAGTACAGTACTTCTACAATGCAGTATTTCGATTTCACCATATTTATTCATCTTAATAGGGATAATGCCAAAAATGACAGATTAAAATTTTTTTTTAAAAAATTTTTTAAGTGGATAAGCTGGCTGTCATAACCAATGATCCCTTGTGCCATGTCTGTGCTTTTCCTGCAAAGGTTTTAAAAAAAATAAATTTTTTTAAAAAAAAGAGACCCATCAATCACTCGCACTAGGTGAAATGTATGTACACACCCGCTCTAATTAGTGACATTTTACTTTCGGCACATTTACTTCTAACAGGTTCATAATATATAGCATACACACACGGATTCTTCAGAGACAGTGGCAATTCAGTGGGTTGTACTGGACACCTCGGTGACTTTCAGCATGACTTTCACGTTTCCGCCTCTTCAATATTTTAGTTCACTGAACAACTTAACAAATTTTATGGAAAACTTGAGAAATCTTTCACAGTGCTCAGTAGCCATCCCAAAAGTCATGTTCAAAAGTCTAGTAATCGAGTAAACTCTTTATCTTTGGCCAGATTATTGACTACAAATGTGGCTATACACTGAACAAGCATCACATAAAACTGCATGCAACATAACTAACACTCACCGCTAGTATTCTGGACCTATAACTGTCCTCCACTGGAGAAGCTGGTCTCGGGCCTCCATGTAGGTCTGTAACAACATAATTAATTTTGGTGTGATCTGGAACCTCCAGCAAATCGGGAACCCAGTGTGCCTAAAAAAGACCAAAACCAACACACATGTCAAAATGCTAAAACACTCCCAACTCGTTCTGTACTTCCTTCTTGTTCTGTATACATGAAATCTGTCTCTTTAGTTTGTTCCAGTGATTATCATGTAGTTTTTCTAGTCAAGTACTATACTGCTCACAAAATTAGGGGGTATTTCAAAATGAAATATCCCATGATGGGGTATCCCCTAATTTTTGTGAGCAGTTTATTACAATTAGGAGCATAATGACGCACTGTGATGCGATGCATCATAATGCAGAAATATCAACCTGTGCATCGGGGAGATGTCATCTAATGCAATTGCATCTTTTAAACACCAGAGGGTACAATCATACATGGATCGTCCATGGGCACTTAAAACACCTAACTACTTTTAATTGCAGGGGAGAGATGCTTATCTAACCTAATCAAAGAAAATATTATATAATATACATAATATTACCATGATCACGCTCTAGTTCTTCCTCTTTCTGCATGCTGTACTGGTCCATTATCTCCACTGACTGGACTGGATTACATGCATCATGGTTGAAATATTTAGGGTGCCAGTGTTCAAAGTCACAATATTTGTCTAAATTTCTTTGAATTGAGGCTTTTAAATGTACTCTGTTTGAAGTATACTCCAACACCTAAACAACTTCCTTAGCACAGCTCACCTCCAGAACGTCTGGTATAGACTTCAGTGGTGTTCTTGCACCATGTCTGAATAAAACTTGAACAAGCTTCAGCTTGTACGGAGATGCAGATGGGCTGGAAGTTGACAATGATCGTGCGTTCAAATCCGAGTGTGCCCAAACAGGCTCTGTGTTTTTCTGTTGCATCCAAACCAGTGCAGAACCAAGAGCTGCTGTTGCCATAATGCCCACACGGCCCCACATGATGCCGTACCTGAAAAGTGAAAAAAAACAAAACAAAAACAATAACACAAAAAAACCTCAAATTCCTTCATAGCACACCAGACTATTCTAGTCCTAACAGTGATTCAATTAGATGCAGCCTATGATAAATGCAGAGATAATCTACTACAATATTACAATCACTTGTAAATGAAGTACAGAACAATTTTATACTCATAGATCACATGATGATGCTTTATGATTCAGCTGTGGAGGAGCCATCACGTCATGCAACAGTAAAATGCTTTAATTGTGTCCGCTGTTTCACTGGAGGCCTTTTTGGTGCATTTGTTCCTTGTATCATGACTTGTACGACTGCCTACCCACTCCCCTGCTGTCTCTCAGATGAGGTTAAGTTGATGGTCTGCTGCTGGCTAACTCTAGACACATGCAAAGTGTTTATACGTCAGTTATACCACGTTTTAGCTGCAATACACAGAAGAAGCTTGCTGAGAGCCATTATATTTGAATCAAAATCTGTTTGAACAGATCACATACTCTCACCTAGCACTTTATTAGTAACACTGTGGTACTAATGGGTAAGGTCTTCCTTTGATCTCAAAACAAACTACATTCTTTATTGCAGGGACTCAACGAATTAAACGTTAAATTCTGCTCCAGGGGTATGTGATTGCATGAATCTTTCAGGAGCACTTTCAATCTGTGAATTTTCTATTTGACCACATTTCAAAAGTACTCTATTACAGTCACATTCAGTGACTGGGAAAACCACCGAAGAAAACTTCTTTCTGACATGGTATATTATCATGCTGGAAGCAGCTATTAGAAAATGCCTGTCCCTCAGGACAGACTCAGCTACCTGTTCTTGGTTGACAGAAGTGTAACCCCATGTGGACTTCTGCTGTGTTATCATATCTACTTCAAGGTTTAACGTGTTGTGTACTGTGAGATGCTTGTAAAATAAAGGCTGTAAAATGGCTGGCTGAACTACTGTAGGCTTTTCTGTCAGCTCGAATCAGTCTTACCATTCTCTGTTGTATTTATTTAATAAACAAGACGTTTCTGTCGGCAGATCTGATGCTAAATGGACCTGTATTGCATCATTCTCAGTAAACACAAGAGATTTGGTATGTGAACATGCTAGGAGATTATAACAGTAGTTATACGAGTCTTAAACCAGTCTGTCAAGTATCAGCAACCATACCACAAAATTAGTGAGTTCAAATGAAACCTCAATCTTATGGCTGAGAAGAACACAACCTGAAGCTGCTGACCTGTTCCTGCATAATTTGACATTTTACTGCTTTCACACAACTGGCTGACTAAATAATCACATTGATGAGTAGGTATACAAGTGCTCCTACAAGCGCTTAATGACTTAAAGGGACTTATAGGGCATGGAAATTTGATTTCACAAACTGCCCTACTGGAAACTGGCTATGAAAGAAGTGAAACGAGTGCTCAGTTTCTTGGTGGTAAAAATCACACGGTAAAGTGATTATTGTACGCTCAACCGCTGGAGCCATTTCCATCATGGTCATGGTAAAAAAACAGAACCTTTATTGGTTTCATTTTATAGGCTGCCCAAGACGCAACAATAATCAGTTTACATACATACAGGTTATATAATTCTGATTACAATCCCAAATCAAGCTTTCAACACAATCCGAAAAAGTTGTGATGGTAGCAGTTTGGAGCTAGTAATGAATTAAAAAACTAAATAATGCTGTGATTTCATCACCACCACATCTCTACAACCAAGGTACTACCAAACTTTACTGAGTATGTGAACTGTCCCACCGGAGAGGCTTTGGTGAACAAGAGTACCGGTATGCGGAGGCCAACGTGCATAACAGCAGAAAAATAGACCAAATCACTTGCTACTTGTGCGCATGCACAGGCAAACACATAAAATTTAGTACAGGCAGGATTTATGTTTTGTTGACAAGAATGAAATTGTTAGGTTTTAAAATGTGATTTACAGTTATTTGAGAAATTGAATGCTGCCCATGGAGAAGCTCTAACATTGAAAATAAATTTAAAACTAAAATTTTGAATAAGGCATTAGCCCGTTTTAGCTGACTTTACAATCCACGTGTAAATGCATGCAAGTGGCGGCTGTGAGAGAAGACGGCGGTCCAAAAAGTTTTTTGCCTTTGGCCTTGCAGTCTTTTGGAAGCAGCGATATTGAGATTATGACCGAAGCAGTTTAACCACGGCCAGTACAGAAGCTTGACTAATGTTAGCTCCATTATCTGTAGTTAAGGCCGAGTTTATCCTCTTTCAATTGCCATTCTCAAAGCACATCCGCAATGTTGGTATCCGTATGGCATTTAGAGTTTAATTTCCAGTTGGGTGTAATGAAGTGAGATGTCAAAGACATATATGGCGTCATATTCACTGGCGACCACATATCTGTTGTCAACCAATAGCTGTCTGCCTTAGACATCAGCACCTGTAGATGATAACTATTATGGGGAATTGCAGTATTTTTGACAATGTGAAATTTCTTTAGCAAGATATTTTGGCACTGCTAACGTACATACCTTTATCTTTTTTGAATTTTTTGGATTTGCTAAAAACTCCAGTTAAAGTCTGTTGGGATAACTGAGTCTGCACATTTCTAGCAGCTGCCACATTGCTTTTGGAGTTCAACATCTGCTCGGTAATAGAAGGGTGCTTAGTTTTAGGATCAGAATGCACATTTCCTTCTTTTGCGGAGACTTTTTGTAGGCAGGCCTTACATACCGGTTCATTCAGGTTTGCTGGCTCTCCCTTATCATTTGGAATGAATCTAAAAGATTTCCACATTGCAACAGTGGTGTTCTTTTTGGAAACTAGTGATTGAGTAGTCATTGTTAGCGGTCACCATTGCATCTTCTGGCGTTTTCTTCCTGTTACCACCTCAGTGAGAACCCCCAATATCCATCAGTGAGCTTCAACTACCAACCTTTCCCACCGCTCTCCTATCATGGATGTTTTAAAATGTTCCAGTTGTCAAGGTGGATTTGGGTGATCTTTGGTACACTTATACCATGGCAGCATTAATGCAGAGACGTTTGCTGAGTTTTCAGAGCGACATATGCTGCCTTCAAGAAATCCTCTTTTCCATGGTCATCCATATCATATCATATTTTAAATCTTAAGAAGTGTTGGGAGGAAAAATGTGACAAAATAACACCTGAAATACTAAATTGTTTATATCCTCTGCCAAGTGTGGCGAAAGAAACAGTAACACTACAAAGTGATCAGTGCTTTACCATTCCAAATTATGCAGTCCTGAAATGCCAGAATTATGTTTATCAACATATGAAACAAAGATGAAAAGACAAAACACAAAATATATCAGGTTCATACTGTCTGCAATAAAATAAAAGTCAAAGAAAATGTAAGAAACAGGCTAGAATATGCACTTTATGACCTAGTACTTGCCTCAGATTACAGTTCTATAACAGTTCTAGTTATGCTTCTGGTGGACCTCAGAGCATCATCTGATGACTGAATGGCAACTGACAAACTGGAAAACATGGCTGGCTTAAGCTAATAATCCTACTTGATATAGTTCTATCATCAGTGGTTAATTATCAGAATCCCATACAGTACAATATGGAGTTATGTTAATCATCCTTTATTGTTTTCACTTTAGATACCGCCCTTTGGACTGGTGCAACCATAACTTTGGCTTTACTGTTTTGTTGATGATTATTACTTCATATTTCGCAGCATACACTTGCACATACACTTAAACAAAAAGCTTAGGTGAACATTAACTTCCCTCTTTTAAAGTCTGATAAAACAGAAGTATTGATATTGGGTAATATATGCCTGTAGCAAGCTCCCTGATTTCACCCTACAACTTAATGATTGTTCTACATAACAGTTATGGACCTTGGTGCAGGTTTATCATTTAATTTCCTTATTGGTGATCATTCTAAAACTACATATAAACATAGATCAGATAAAACAGATGGACTCATGGCACAATGCCGAGAAACTAGTCTGTGCTCTGGCTGGTCTACCGTAATGCATGTTAGATTCAAAGTTGGGGAAGCTATGCAGAATCACCCATCTACAAAAGGGGGCACTGCAGAAAATGTTTGGGAACCAGTGTTCAGCCTAAAAAGATTACAACTCAGTTGGTGAACACCTTTCATTTATATTACTCTTAAATAATATTACATTACATTTGGAGTTCAGGCTGTATTTCAATTTTTTTGGCCAGATCAACCATGACTTGTGACACAAGATCACTGACAAAATAAAAATAATTGCATACAAAATAAACTTTAACTTTAGTTCTACACAATGGTCAAAACCCACTTCTTTAATGTAGCCTAACCATAAATCCAGTGTATTTCTTTACGTTATTAAACATAGCTTTATGAATGACAGTAATCAATACACATGAAAAATATTTCTATATACACATTTCACTATTTCTACGAGGACTGCTTTCAAGAAATCACCTACCAACCTACAAATCTAAAGAAATGTACTGTGAAATTTCTTAGTAGAACTGTAAATTGATTGACAGTTTTTATGTGAACGTTCACAGTTTGACTACAAAGTTTACAGTTCGACTATGAATTTGTGATGGTAATTTGGTCACTTCATAGTTCTACTGTCAAATTTCATAGTATAATTGTAAACTTGGTTGACTATGAACTAACCATTAATTATTTCACACTTCAACCATGGATTTTGATGGTAATTTGGCCACTTCGTGGTTCCACTGTCAACGTTTACAGTAGTACACTTTGTTGAAGTTTACAGCATAATCAGGTAGCTAGAAAGGAACTTCTAAACCTTCACTGGTTTACTAAAAATCAGCAAAGTAAACACGCCGACTAGCTTTAGCAATTAGTTACAGCCATTAAACACAGAATACCCTGGCCTCCTGCTGCTGACAGTTTCATACTACGAGTGAGAAAAGAACCGTGGCCAAATACATTCCTGGTTACAATGGTCAAACTGTCAGGTTACTTACTTTACTTTCTCGGTCTTCTATAAGAATAGACGTACGCTGTGTTTATTCCTGGCAGCAAACTTCGTGTATTTTAAAAAAAAGCACGGACCTTGCTAAAGACAAGCGCTTCTTGGACTATGTAGTCCCTTTATGGACGGCTGTGTGGTCTGGAGTCAAGCACTACAGTGCTAACGAAAAAAAGAAAAAACTACTATTCCCAAAAACACCCGCAGCGACTGAGCGTTGAGTGGCAGAGCTCAACAGCGCCTCGCTTTACCTGTAGTGCTGCGTCAGAAAAGATCCCGCCTTCGTAGTCTTCTTCTTCGGGTTTTTGGAGCGTTGCTTTCTAAAGGTTAAATTATCGCCTCCTTTTAGGCATTTCAGGAAGAGATCTGTTCTAAGCCCCCGGGCAACTTTTGTGATGAAATATTAAGGCCATTATTTCCCAAACGTTTACTGCCACTCTGTCCTTTTGTAAATAAGCAAATATTTTCTCCCTACCCAACTCTGACGTACATGTAAACAGAATTTGCTTCCAAACCCCACTGGAGTTAGAATGAGCAACTGTGATAGGCTAGTGATTTGAATTGTGAACTGT
>JAVSBV010126707.1:0-18182 GCA_033117975.1 Parotocinclus spilosoma
ACCTGGGTCCTTTCTGTGTGGAGTCTGCATGTCCTCCCCATATCTGCGTGGGTTTACTCCGGGTACTCCGGTTTCCTGCCACAGTCTAAAGACTTGCATGCTAGGTTAATTGATTACTCTAAATTGGCATTGACTTGTGTATATATATGTGACTGGTGTTGAGATGACCTTGTGTATGGACACACATGAACCTGGTGTGTGCCGCTTACATGGCCGCTGATGCCGATAGCGACGTTAAAGAAGCCAAATAAATTCTATTCTTTGCGTGAATATGAAACACTATGAATCTCTTTGTATAGCATAGTGTTATCTAGTATATTATATTCTGCTTATACATAGTTTATATAAAAATTTAGAGTCTTATTTTTTCTACCACAGAGTGCTTTTGTGCCCTTTTGCTACCCAATCGTGGGACTAATAAAGCATAGTCTTATCTTAGCTAATTTGATCTTCAATGTATATCCAAATTGTTCCTACATTGTAGCCGAATTAAAAAAAATGTTTTAGTGTGCCTTAATCTGTTCCTAATACAGTAAATAACGCGCTCAGGCGGACAGAGTGTTATTCGAAAAGGAGCGCGTTAACGATAGGGGACTTTTATTGTGACAGTCAGTCAGCAGCGTGTGAACGGAAGACGGGCTGCTTTAGCGCTGTTTCACGTTACCTGGAGAACACTAAAGAAAAGGAGGAAAAGAAACAGCTAGCTAAAAGGACACAGCTCATTTTTAAAAAATTTTATTACATGTCCGGTGATTAAAAAAGACGCCGAACAAGCAGAAACAAACAAACCAACCAAGCAAAAACAGCAACTTACCAGGACGGCCCAGCTGCTTTTTATCCGGAGCGGCTCTCCTGCAGCGGCCGTGGCAGTAAGTCATTTCTCTGTTGCTAGGTTGCTAGCTAGCGAGCCAATAATGGGATTGTTATTCGATTAGCCATGATTGGCAAACACGTATTTTAAAACACTTACATTATTGGCATTAAAGACGTCTAGAAATGGTGGTGCGTAAGTGTTTGCCGGAGCAGGTAAGATGTCACTTAACATTTGCTCTAAGTGCCTTGGTTACACCGCGTTAACGCTGTAATTAACACTCTAATTACCAGGATGCTACCGTATTGTGAAATTAAATCGTTTTACTTTGTAGTTTACACGTTCGGTTTTATTCCCGAGATTAGCTCATGTGAGCGTTTGAAAAATCAAAGGTAGCCAGTCTGTCCTTATTCCTTGCTAAACGAATGTTATTCCAAACACAACCGTGGACCCTACACATGCTCACTACATAGGGAAGTGCGTAATGGCGTGGGCATCCTATATAGTGCTCTCGACGTTCAGGAAGTAGTGATTTGAAATACGGCTTCGTACGGTTCGTCCTGTATACCATTCACAGGGCTCTTTTGTCCTCCCTGGGAGAACGAGTGAGAGAAATTAGTAATCGTGAGATCAGTCGATGGTGTCAAAGTGGAGCAATGGCAATATATCGAGCTCTTTCTGGAAAAGATTGGCTTTTGATGGTGTAAAAACGTTTGGTGTGTTTAAGAGCGTTGCTGTCTACGAGCTGCTAATGATCAGTGATTTGAACTGAATGATTTGACCTGTGATTATCCTGAAGCACCGGGACATCATGGCCGTTGCTTAAAGAGTGAGATCATGGAAGTCGTTTCTCACTGTCAGCTTCACTGTAGGAATCCATCCGTGATGCCTGGTTTCCTCCTGAGCTAATCTCTTCTCTAAAGGTTAATGACTGCAGGTCAGCCTTTTGAAGGCTACAATGTGAAACACAATGACGTATCTGCAGGTGATGCTGAAATGTGTCGAGTTATCTATAATGCTTTTTTTTGTCCGTTTTGAAAAGGTCTCTGTGCCACAAGCATATCGTTAATGTCTCATATCCTGTCTGCATCAGCAAACTCAAAAGCACCAAAGCATCAGCTAAAAGCGGGGTAGTGCGGTCTTCATTACAGTTATACCATGTTCCTCACAGCTTGTGGACCCCCAAACAACTTGGGAATTAGCATGACCTCGGGGGGCCCCCACTGTTCCATTACATTTTGGAACATTACTGTGAGGGTTGGCACTGATGTGAACTTGCTGTTTGTTTACAGTTGGCTTCTCAGGTCATCTCAAGGGTGTCTGATGGCGTCGATGTCAGGGCAAGCCGGTCGAGTTCTCTATCACAGATTGACACAGCAATTTTTTTATGGACTTTGTTTGTGGATGGTACAGTGTACGGCATACTGCTCGCAAAGGGGTGTTCATTATGGGATATTTCATTTTGAAGTATCCCCTAATTTTTTGGAGCAGTGTAGTTGAACGTGCTTGTTGGTGAGCTGGAAGATGCTAAAAGTGTCATATTGGGAGTCACTGAGGTATCCAGTCAAACTCAGTCTACTTACACTATTTGTCTATAGAGATTCCTAGGAATTTTGTATATTAGGACATAATTTAAACATGAAAAAAAATTACGTGACTGAGAAAAGTCTGTTTTTATGAAGGTGGCACCAGTGCTGCATGACATGTATAAAGCTCTTCTTTTAAGGGTGTAGAAATATTTACGTTTCTGAGTTTTATTGCTGTATGACAGCCGCAGTGTAAATAAAGCCCTGCTGTGTCCCTTGTGTCTCCTTTTGGGTCCTTTCTCTAATGGATAAACCTGCTTTGCATCTAAGGGGTTACTAACACCACGTCTGTATGTCTTGTACAGTTCCAGAACGCTATTGGACCTCTTTTGCACTCCGCTGGCCTGCTCTCACACTGTCCTTTAAATGTCCTGGGGCTGAGTGCACTTACATTATCATGTTGGGTGGTTGAGGAAGGTTTTGTGGCTTTTTGGAGACGTTTTGGGAGCGTGACCACATAGCCCTAACATACAAATAATGTAATAATACAATTTTATTTACAAACGCCTTTTCTGACACCCAAGGACACTTTACAATTCAAGTAAAAACATAATTAAACAAAGTATAACCTATTACAGACTTATTGATTATGCAACCCAATTAGTTTTTCTACCTCTAATAAACTTGTAAAAGGTTTTTTTCAGAGGCAGCTGAGGTAATGCGTGTTCAGGCGTGGTTAGCGATCACACAACATGCATGCTGTACTCAAATCAGAATTTTCCCCAAGATTACAGACAAACCAGTCCTCAAATCTCATTTATTTATAATATCACATTTAATGGCAGTGATGCATTGAAATTTTGGCCACTGTTTTTTTTTTTTTTTTTTAACCTGAACATGGCTGAAAGAAACGGAATATGTAACCAAAACAGGTTCATGTCAGGTTGGGCGTCAGTGCAGAGCTGAACACTGTAAACAAACAGTGTTTAGGGAACAAAGCTGCGAACTCGGCACACACAAAATCAGTATAAACATGTCTTCACCTTTTGCGGTTAATGATTTGTCAGACCCAAAATAGAGTCTGTCCAGAATTGCTTACAACCGTCTGCACTGTCCAGACAAGGGGTTTAAATAGCAGAGAATGATATTGAGGATGTTGCACAGGATTTCTGGGAGCATGGAATGGGTTAGGAGTGTGAGAGAATTCCTGAGATGGAATCTGGAACGCTACATATGGATCACTGGTGCAACAGTTAAACAGACTTCAGATGTAGTGCTAATTCTAATAATTAGCAAGTTAAAAAAGCATCCTTTGTTTCCTTCACTGATTAGCACAGAAGCATTCAGGTTGAGTTTTGAATTTGGCGACTTTGTGGAACCATTTAACAGTCTTTATAGATGTTGGACATGCGATCTGAAATCACTGTTAATGTGAGGTAGTAATAAAATTGAAAACAAACAAACAAACAAATGTTTTAGGCTGTAACTCTGTATGTACAACGTTCTCTGCCAAAACTTTGTGTCACTATTTAATAACATAGTACAGCTAGGAATTAGCCTAGTGGTTGAGGTAATGGACTGTGGACTAGAAGCCACAGGTTCAAATCCCACCTCTGCAGTGCTGTCACTGTTGGGTCCTTGAGCAAGGCCCTTAACCCATTATTGCTTAGATTGCTAGACTGTTTTATTTGTAAGTGGGTCTGGGTAAGACCGTGTGTTAAATTCTGTAAAAGTAATTCAATGGTAGGGATACAATGGCGTGTTGTTGTTGTTGTTGCATAAGGCATAACCTAAACCAATTATTTTGTGGGGTAAAGTCTTTATTCATCTCTCCCACCATGTTTGTCTTGCTGTTTTTTTTTTTTTTAGTTGTGCTGTATTGAGTTTTATGTAACCAGTACGCTGTGGAACTGCCCTCCAGATCAACCTGTTCTTTGATGCGGAGGTTAAGACAGGCTAAGTTTCTCAGAACAAGATTGGACAATCCATGTCAGACACTTATGACAAATGACCTTTGCTGCAAATTATTATATGATTATGCAAATGAATTAAACTGGGATTTTACTTTTGTCGCCTGACAAGAGCACCATATAAATTATATCTAAATAGAGTTTGTGATAGACGCCCTGCGTCCCTGTATTTGATTCTGTTATTGATCTATCAATCCTGTTTATTCCTTTATTTGATACACTATTATTATTGCCTAGTGGCGATATTGCTCATACACTGACATCACTGTAACTGAGCCATCTATTCATGCAGAAAGTCTGTGGTGTCATTTTGTTCCCTGTGCAAACATGGGGCTCTGTCCCACCTGAGGAATTTGGAACTTTTGGAATTTGGAAAGGACTTTTTAGCTTTTACTTTTTCAGTGCATATGAACCTTGAGTGACATAAGTTTGTATGCCCTGTGTTGTGGGCATTTACCATATTTAAATATAATTGTACACTGGTAGCTGTGTAAGCAACAGATCTTCATGCTATACATGGACAAATCCACAGACAAATGTACCGACAGTAAGGCTCAGACCCTATATGTGACGGAGGCGGTACACAATGGGATTCTGAGCCGTCTAAGCAAAAAAAAAGTTAATTATCAAGAATGAACGCTTGGGGAAGCTCTGTGGGCAGTAGTTCCTCCCAGTTTAATCCCTAGAATTGTGTGGTGTGAAAGTGTCTATTAATGATCTGTGTCATGTTTGGTAATATAAAATCATTGAGTAATTAGTTTATACAATAATAATAGTAGTGATTTATTTTGTTGATAACATTGTTATTAATATCATCGGTATTGATGTAACAGCTGGATGATAATATGATCTGTTTGTATCGGGTACTGGTAAGAATAATACAGATGGATCACTGATAATGTCTTTTTAAATGTTATGTTCCTGTTTTCTTGAAAGTGTTGAACAACCACAACTTGTTATATTAATGGATAAAATAATATTGAAAAAAATCAAATCGAAGCAACACCAAAATGTAATTGTAGATATGATTGATGCAATTAAATATTTAGAGAGCAGGAGCAGTAGTGACTAAATTCATAGTCACATGACTTCAGGAAGTTACTAGCATAAGATGATGTGTGCATTAGTCCGTTTTTTACCTAATCCCATTCTATGTTTGTCTTTTAGTGTGGATGTCTATAGGCAGCCTATCTTCAGCCTGGCAGCAGTGACTGGGACGGGGCTGTTGTCCCATGAGCTTTTTGTCAGCCTGAGGTGACTGTTGTGGGCCCAGGCCTGTTTCTCTGGATCAGTGCGTCCTTAGCACTGCAGCGATGGATCACCCCAGAGAAAAAGAGGGCGAGAGGCCAACAAGGAGCAGTAAAGTTGCCCAAGGACGCAGCGGACACTCGCGGCCCTCCAGCTCCTCGGCGTCCTCAGGCGTCCTAATGGTGGGGCCTAACTTCAGAGTGGGCAAGAAGATTGGCTGTGGAAATTTCGGGGAGTTGAAACTTGGTAAGGATGGTTAAACTGTTCAGTGAGGTTTTTATGATGTTAGAAAATTTCTATCTGTGCATTCTTGAACAAAAGAGAATGAAATCAGTTTTTTTTTTTCTTCATTTTAATGTGGAATAAGCGGTTTTACTAACAATGTCAAATAGTTTGCAAATGATATGGCTATATGAATGAATGGATGGCTGGTAAAATGTTATATATCATGTGACAGTAGCAAAATTCCTACTGGCAGAGATTTGGTTATATCATTTCTACTTTGTACATCGTTCCAAATTAGCTTCAAACAGCCAAAGTGCTGCTTTTCTTAAGATGAGTGGGTGTGGATTTTAACTCTTAACATTTAAGTGTGACGTGGAAAAATGGTGTAGGAGAGAGATTTCAGAGGTTTTCACAAACCACGGACGATGAAGAACTTGCAAATAAAACATGATATGTTTTGGTGTTTGAACATGGTTTGGTTTTGCAAAATCTGAACAGAAAAATCCATCCAAGGCTTAAATTTACACAGTTTAAAAGGAGCTGAGCAAAACCTTTAATCTGTTTTTTTAATAGAAGTATTTTGTTACTTTGCGATTTTCTTGTGATTTTTGAGTAGCCATTTGTTATTTAATTAGATCAACCAAAAATAGGTATTTTATTTTTTAATAAAATGAAGAATAAAATGTGATCTAATTTACCAACCCGACCAAATTTACCCGACCAAACGAAAGGTTAAACTGCATTATCTAAAGGTTTTGTAAAATCGCGGGACTACTCAGTTTCTACAGATTTCAAATCAAAATGTTACAATGTTAATGGAATTCTTATCGTAAATGATTAATTACCAAGATGACATTTTAATTACCTAGACTGATGTAATATTTGGCTTTAAACCCTATAGCATGGAATTATTTATTTGTCTGCATGCCCAGTCAGCACTACTGTGTGAAGCTTCAGGATAATTACATTCTCCATGGTGCTGTTTAGTGTTTTAATTGCTGAGTGCCAGAAAGCTGACATCTTGGGTGAATAGATACTTTAGGTTGTGCAGATTATGAAAAAGGTGCAGTAGCTGGAGTATGTCTATGCAGAATAAAAAAGATTTGTCTACACAAGGATTGTTGCAGTATTTTTAAGTAGGACCTGGTGAAAGCCCTTTTTCCACTGCCAGGAGTTCTCTTTAGTGTCCTCTCACCAAAATCTATTGTCACAGTAGTAAAACCCCAATCCGACTAGACCCTAATTTAATCCAGCTCCTCTGTAGGCATTAGTTTAGATGTTGGTTGATGATGCATAATTTGGACCTACACCGGGTTAGCTTGCTGTTTATCCTGGCTCGTTTCCATTCCAGTAAAAGCTTTACAGTAACTACCGTAATGCAACCTGAGCTTTTCTACACACTTTATGGCCGTCAAAAGTAATGCGACTTCCTCTAAGCGCATCCACTTTTTCTGTGGCTTCGGCAATGTACTGGTACTTTTCTCACACGACCCATGCCAAACCTCTTGATTTGTAGAAATCCCTGTTATGTAAACGTCTCTAGTGCAATGTCTTTTCCACTCTGTTGAGACGTTGTGCTTTTCTCTATAAACATGTTGATCTGATTTCCCCAGTCGCCATTATAATGCCATGAGCGTTCTTTTACACCTAGCTTTTTAAAAAAAAGCTATGGGAATGACCGCTTTTACAGTGGGTGACCAGGGACAAATGTTGCCGCCCTGTATTTGTTGCATCACATATGCTCACAGTATGGGCAAAATGCTCACACCATATGCCTTTTTGCTATTTCTATGGTTTGGAGAGAACCCAAAGATCACACTTTGTATGAATACTCCTTCCTTACAGATTCTAAGGATATAATATTGTAATATTATAATATTACATAACTTTCCATCTGCTATCATGGCAGTACCTCATAATCTGGAATAATTTGTACCAGAATGTCCCAAAAATAACAGGAGTAAATAGCAAGGAGTCTGGTGATGTCCAAGTAGACCAGTGAAAGACATTGAGTACGTTGTCTGTAATTCGATCAAGGGATTTACATGCACTTGAGTAATCAGATAATGGGAAATGTCTGGGTTTATATGATTCGGGTAATAATTCGATTTCAGCTTTGTAACCAGCCAATAATGCTATAGGAGGATGTGAGCTAAACTTTAAATAATAAAACTCTTAAATTCTTTCAGCATACACTGCATTTCAGTGTTTTGACAATAGTGATTGGTACTTGGTTTGCTGCATTTAATTTAGTTCTGCGTTTCATTTTGGGGTTGCCAGATACTATCAAAAGAAAGTATATCAGGTCTGTGAAAACAAGTCCAAACGAAACCGTGTCTCTTTGACTAAGAGGACCTGGCAACCGTGTCATATTGCATTTGCATGCATGTGCAGGCTGAGAAAAGCAATGGAAATCAGAGGAACAGGATACATGCACTGAGAAATCAGATTACTGAACTAAAATCCAGCTCACACTAGTGAATTGCATACTCTGATTTCGAGCCCTGAAAACAATCTGGAAAAATTGCCATGTGCCGTTTACATGATCACTCGAGTAATCAGATGACTGCAGAAATTAGATTATGATCAGATTATTGTAAATTTGGATTAACTCCAACTTGTAGTTCTATAGTCAAATTATTTGCTCTGTCACCAGAAAACCATTTCTTATTGAAGACCATTTCTTTATTAAAAATAGATTCATATTTTGCTGTCTCAGACAAAAAACATCAAAACAAATTGGGATGTGATTTAAGGCCGGTGTTTTTGGAACGCTATGTGAAAGGCTTGCAAATTTAATGCTGCAGCCAAAGACAAAAATGTCAGAGTATGATTTCTGAGACTTGGCTCCTCTAAAATCCAATAATATAATTATTTTGGAGCGAATGTTTTAGTGCCAATAGTAAAATGCAGACCAAACATGTGGCCTTAAAAGGAAGAGAAGTTTGTGGATTGTGGCAGTCGAGTGTCTCTTTTTGATGACTCCTCAGTTTTATCACGACAAGGCAGAGAGCGATGCAGCAGGGAAAGAAGTAGCAGATGAAGTTCGTACCCAGCTCACTAGTAACTGTTTAGATGCGTCAAGCTTATTTACCTTTAAGAAAGAACGAAACAGTTTTCAGATCTTACAAGTAGCTCATGGTAACTTTCTTTACTCACAAGTGTAGAATTAAAATTAATATATGACCATATAATAAGACATGGAGAACACCACGTCAGACAGTCTTTTACTGAGAATTTGAGAATTATCTTACACAGTGTTATATGTACTAAATCGTACATTTATTTACCCTAAAGGCAGTAGAAAGAGCACATTCCAATGTAGTTTGTGGACGTTTAATTTACTTTGACATGCATCAGTGGAGGTAGCATGGTGTTGCAGTGGTTAGCAATGAAGTGGTTCCAAGAACATTATTGTTAGGTTAATTGGTGTTTTCAAAGTGCCCCTAGTGTGTACGAGTGTGTAAGTGTATGTACCTTACGATGACTTGGCGCCCTCTCTAGCCTTGTGCTGCTGACTAGGCACCAGCTCTCTCATGGCTAGGATAAGCAAATAAGACCATGAATGAAAGAGTAAACAATACTCTACTGCTTGCATCATGTTAATGGAGGAAGAGTAAAATGTAGGTTTAGATTGATTACTTTTACAGTGGTACCTTGGTTCTCGATGTTAATTAGTCCCAACAGACTTATTAAGTACAGAAAACGACGAGTTACGGACTTTGCCCATAAGAAATCGTAAATTGAATGCATCCACTCCAGACCCTGAAAAAATCCACAGTGTGTAAGGCATTATATGCAGTTATGTAGGTGTATTGTACAGCTGCTCCTCTGATTTATGATGGGTATATTATTGACATTTTCATCATAAGCTTATTGAATAATGAAGTGCTGGATATCTCAAGTAATTTACTGAGTAATGGCTCAAAAGTATAAGAAAAACACTTACTCTACTGGTGACCTATGGGGCGCTAATGCTAACTGCTGAAATTCAAGAGGATACAGTTGCTGTTTTTCTTTCAGTTGGCTGTCATTACTAACCATTTTAGTATCTTTACTGAGCAAGAGCTGTTGTCAATCTGAATCACGGTTTACTGATGGTGATGTGGCTTGAGTCCTACAAGTTTAAGCAAGCTGACGAGCAGAGAAGAGTTTTTCTAGTCGCAGTGGGTTGAAAACCGAATTTGACGAATTCCAAGGCAGGAATATCAAAACGATGTCTGCTTGGCATCCGTTTGCTATGGTGCTTATGGTGGAGCACTGAATACTGAAGATGACGTTGCTACCATGTAAGGGTGCATCATGTAACACTGGGATAGGTTTAATTAAAGTGATATACATGTAAAAGATAAATCATATCATATGTAGTAATTGTTAAGAGGTTGAGTAATAGGCCATTAAGAGTTTCATGACATAATGATTATTACTGATTGGAAGATGTCCTGGCTGCTGCCACAATGTCTGTATGGAATGTGTCAGGGAGGCTGATACTTTCATCAGAGGCAATGTTTTCTCTGTGTGGGAGCATTTGAACATTTTGTTCTGGTCTGGCTGTGAGGCATCCTCATAGAGGAAAGGTTTAAAGGTCCAGATGTGTAGTTTACAGACAGGGTTCTTAATTGATAGGGAGGTTCCTGTAGTTAGGACTTTTGGCTACTAGGAACAAGCAAATTTACATCCAAGTGTTTATTACAGCATTAGTTAAATATCACATTTCACATTTTTGGATGTTATTAAAATAATTAATTTGTCTCACAGGGCATTGCTTCTGGTTAATAGCACTGTCGCTTCAAAGCAAGAAGGTCCTGGCTTCGATGTCCAGGAATTGTGACTGAAAGTGTCCTTTCTGTGGGCATGTGGACTGTGGTAACCTAGCGGTTAAGGCACTGGATTCTGAACCTGAAGGTTCAAATCCCACCTCTGCCAAGCTGCCACAGTTGGGTCCTTAAGCAAGGCCCTTAACCCACAATTGCTTGAATTATAAGAACATATCAGTTGTAAGTCGCTCTGGATATGGGCGTATGCTAAATGCCGTAAATGTAAATGTGCTGCCTGTGCCTTTAGCTTGTGAGTGTGTGAGGGATGTCTCTGTCTAGGGATGCTCCTGCCTTGAGCCCTGTGTCACCAGCTAGACACTGACCACAGATTAAGACGTCTGAACTTCAGTAGGTTTTGGTCTTGTGTCCAAAAACTGGCTGTGTAACTTATGCATTAATATACTAACAAATTAGAAGTGATGCACTGAAATCCTCAGACTAAAGTAAAAATATTTATCACTGTTCCACCCTGTTTTTTATGACACATCATAAGATGTAATTTTAGTATTGATTGCACATATGTAATCACTGTGGGCACTGTAAAATAATTCCACACAGATAACAATCTTTGTTTCGTTACCATCCAATTTTGGATTTGAAGTTTTTAAGTTGTTATTTCTACGTTTTGTAGTGTTAGGTATTCTATTGCAGAATTCCTCCCTACATATTTCTGACCCAGCACTGTACCACTACATTTAAATGTAGGGTAGTGTAGGGTAGTCTCAACAGTCCTGCATTTCTGTAATCACACCCTCTGCTATTTAAACCTCTTGTATTCAGCAGTCAGATTGCGTACTCCAAGCGTTTGTTCTCCAAGTTCTATTTGTTTGCTATTTGCATCTGTCACAGCTCTCAAGCCCAGATCAACATTAACCTTCCTCATTAAAGATTTCAGTCCCATGTGTTTTAGTGGCCAAAATGTTTGGTGAATCTCTACAAGCTAACAAGTTACGTACATTGTTAGGCTGCAATATGTTTAGTCTCACATGCCATATGTGATCTTGTGACTACACGTCTGGAGAACATTTTCCAAATGTTTACAGCCAATGCCAGAAAAATGCGCTGAAACTGTGCCCACAGGCTTTGCCCTCAAAGGAAAGTGCCTACGTAGTACCCACTTTTGATGTCTGGCAGAGCAAATGAAATTTAACAACTCAAACATTGGGGTACTTTGAATTTTAATTAAAAATCAGGTTTAATATTCAGTGCTTGGGTTGTGCAGTGGCACTTCACTAGCACAACACAGCAAAGTCCCAAGGGGTGATGTCTCTGCCATGGAAGAAAAGGCACAGCATTTTTAATTGCTTTGCTCTTTATTATTTAAATTAACAATGAGCAGTTAGATTTTGACACTTGATGGGATTTAATTGTCATCTGTCTGTTTTTAGTGGTGGTTGACTGATATAGGTATTTAATGGCTAATGCTAATATTTGGACAGCATGTGATTGATATATAATGCAGTTATCCCAATTTGAGCAACTGATAATAATAAATGATATTCAAAAAGCCTGAAAGTATGTCAAAATGCACCATTTCAGTTTTCATTTTTTTTTATATACACTGCTCACAAAAATTTGATTCCGGTTAATGGGACCACATCGGGATGCGATTAAACAAACATGCCCTATGTTACAAGATGGGACGTGCTATGTAACATATTAAATGTTTATTAAAACTTTATTGTGCGATTTACACGTATAGCGAACGTACAAGCAAGTACTACTGTTGCTTACTACTGTTGCTTAAAAATCGTTTTTCGTTTTTCGAAACGATCTACAACACAATGTATAGGTACTCAGCATGCAAAGTTCTTACTAAATTCCAGTCAACGTGTGAAGAACTTATCCAGTGTGATGTGACGCGTTCTCTTGAGGTGTTCACCTCGTGCTGGTTTTGCTCTTGTCAGCACAACTTTTCGGATTTCCTGATCTTTGATAAAGCATAAATTCTCCCGGGGATCCCAAAAATCGTCCCATAAATCGCTGATCTGCTTTGCAGTGGCTAAGTGGCGACGTGTGGCCTCTTTTTCTTATTCTCTCATGTTCTTTGGTCCGATTAAGCGTAATTTTGGTCCAAATAAGTGAATAACATTACACGTATATAATAGTATTTGTTTCTGTACTTTAGGATTTGGTCCGAATAAGCGGCTGGCCCTATTAACCGGATTCGACTGTATATATATATTTAATTATTTTATAATGGATCATTTTTTTTATATTTAAACAGTTTTTCCCAGTTAAAAAACACAATTAATTAATCCGGCCGATTACGAACTTTGTCTTACAGAGAAAAAGCTGCCATCGTCTGAGTCACGGGAGCTGCTCGCCGTCCCAAAGCTCGAACATAGGTCAGCTTTAACGTTTTTGGGTTTGATTTTTGTTTTTCGTAAAACCCTTGAAAATGTTTTCCAGCTCAGTTCGACCTGGTAATCGTCATTTCGATTTGGTTCTCAGTCTGTGCCTGTGCTGAGAATCAAACGCGGTTGCCAGGTCTGCTTGTTCTAAGAATATCTGACTTTCCATTGACCTGGTTGCTTGGTTCTAGGGTGTATCTGGCAACCCTGGGATTAACCGCAGCACCGGCGAAATGCTCCCAAACACAAAATGCAGAATTTGCTGAAAACAATGAGGAGTTTAAACAATGAATTATCACAGATCATTATTTGATATTCGTACTTGTACCCTTAGCGATCCACCTGGCCCAGCCGTGGTTCCACAGCAAACTGTCCCGAGACGAGGCTCATAAGCTGATCATCCAGCACGGCCTTATCGATGGGTACGTCCCGATCCTCACATCTTATACTGATAAGGGTTAGGGTTAGGGTGGCCTTTGTCGCCTGACTTTTTTGACCATGATGGTTTTCTGTGTTCAGAGTTTTTCTCTTAAGGGATAGCCAAAGCAACCCCAAGACCTTCGTCCTGTCTCTGTGTCACACGCAGAGAATCCGACACTTCCAGATCGTCCCTGTGAGTATGCTTAAAAAATAATAGTAACATAATAACAAAAAGAACTCAAAACAGACGTGAAGTGCGAAAAACTGGCAACGTAATAAATAAAGAATAACCTGTTTTATAAGGAAGGATCAATACAGTAAGAAATATATGATCATCTTCATTCATTAATCAATACTTTATCAAAGAAGACGTAAACACTAACTGTCTGCTCTTTGTTATGACTTGTGGGTGAATAATAATAATAATAAACAATAAAAATAAAGAAAAATAATGCTGCCGATATTATTAATAATAATAATAATAATAATCAATAAAAATAATAAACTATAAAAATAAAGAAAAAGAATGCTGCTGATAATATTATTAATAATATTAATAATAATAATAATAATAATAATAATAATAATAATAATAATAATAAACAATAAAAGTAAAAAACAACATAAAAATAAAGACAAATAATGCTGGTGATAGTTTTATTATTATTGTTATTATTAATAATAATATTAATAATAATAATAATGCTGCTGCTGCTGCTGATATTATTATTATTATTATTATTATTATATTATTAATATTAATAATAATAATAATAATAATAATAAAAATAAACAAAAATAGTAATATATAAATAAAAACCAATATAAATAAAAATATACACAACCACCATTCTAAAAAAAAAAGCATTCACAATAAAAAAAACATTTAAAAAAATTATAAAAGATAATATTTAAATAAACAAAATAAAAACATTTTAAAAATAATAATAATAATAATAATAAAAATATACAAAATATTATTATAAAAATGATTAAACTAATAATAATAGACACAGCAAAACAGCATTATAAAAAAGAATAATAACAATAAAAAATATACATAATAAGAACAACAATAATCAAAAACATTACAATAATAACAAGATTAGTCATAGCAATAGTAATAAATAATAATAAGAATATAAACAATATTATTAATAAAAGAATAATAATAAAACAAGAAATACAATAATAAAACAAGTACTATAATATTAATACAATAATACTAATATAAGTGATAATAGTAATATAATAATAATAACGATAATAAAATAGTAATGATAATAATACAATTAAAATAATAGTCATAATATTAATTTAATACTACAAAAAAAATACAATAACAATAATAATAGACATAACAATATAGTAATTAATAATAATAATAATAATAATAATAAAGCACGCTATGGGTATGTAATGGGTACAAAACATGGCATGACATTGTGCCTTTCTTTGCCTGTGTGTGTGTGTGTGTGTGTGTGTGTGTGTGTGTGTGTGAGGTGGAGTATGACGGCGAGCTCTTCTACAGTTTGGATGATGGTAATACCCGCTTCAGCGATCTCCTGCAGCTGGTGGAGTTTTACCAGTTGAACCGAGGCGTGCTGCCCTGCAAGCTCAAACACCACTGTGCCCGTACCACCCTGTGAACCCCTGCCCACCCACTCGGGCGAAGGACACCCTCTACTCCAACCCCAAAACTCCCTGATAGAGCCCACGGCTCTGGACTAAGAGAGCTCATGGGACGTCGGACTTGCTTCCTTTAAGGAAGCCTAATTGGAGGGGGTCGGGTCGACGTACCCTACGAGTACAGACCAGATCCGAAGTCGACCCTCTTTCTGATTGTGGGAGGGGCCACGTTAGCCAGCTGTCAATCAAAGCTCAGAGAGGCGGTTACAGCCATAATCACACAGTGCACAATAAGCTCAACCTGCTGCTTTTCTCCAGCAGGGGGAGCCTTTTTTCGAGGGTTTGGACACCCTCGCCCTTTAGGCCATGGGTCAGTCGTTTTTGTTTGAATCATGTGACGGAAAACAATTCAGGTATTTTATAAAATGTGACGCGTGCGGTTAGTTTGCTCGAGGGCTCTGTGCATGCTACGGGACGGGGCGGCGACGTTAACGTGCATTTTATCCATCAGGTCATAGTGGGATTAATGCAAAGTGGGAGCAGGATGGGATGCCAAATAGGTCAGAATTCCCCTGGTGTAATGGTGAGTGCGTTGCGTTTGGTTTGGTTTGTGGACGTGAAGATCGGATAAAATCGTTGAGATTTGACGTAAATCTGTAGCCACGGTGTCACAACACACACAAAATACTATTCCCTACACTCTGTGCACTACCGGGATGTGGAATGTACACACACACACACACACACACACACACACACACACAGATAAGCGTACAAAAACGATGGAGGGTTTCTTTATTCCGGTGCCGTCCTTTTTTTCTTTCTTTCTTTCTTTAGGTTTTCCGGGGGGGGAAATGAGGTAAAAATAAATAAAGAATAAGCTACTCGATGCTTTAATAAGATGCCGTGTCTTTTTCGTCGTTATGAAAACCGTACCGTGTTTTTTTTTTGGTCTGCGTGTGTGTGTAAACTCTCCGGACGAACGAGGCGTTTCATAAAGGGGGTTTGATTTTGCACACTCGAGTCCAAACACTGGTGCGATTTTGGATTTTGTTTCCTTTCCTTTCCTTTCCGATTGCTGAGGGATTTACCGTGACTTTGAAACACTTTTACGATTTCTAAACGCTGCCGGATGACCTGCTTCTGCTCTTTTTTTTTTTTTTTTGATACAGAACTTGCACCCTGTAGTGGTTGTGAAATGAAACAAATGTTTATTTGTCTCCCATAAAACCGGCTTATTTCTTCACCTACCTTTTCTCTCTCATCGCCTTCTCATCCTTCAGCTCCTTTTACAGGTCTTTTTTTGCCAACCCTTGAAGCAGACGGGTTACAACAGCAACCACGCCTGGTGCCACCGTTCCCGCCGACTGAGAACAGATAACCGAGGCTCCAAATCCCCACATGCTCGTTAAAATCGGACAATAAAAACGCTCGCGTGTTTTGGTGAAATATCGATTTGAAATAAAGCTATAATATTTTTTTAAAAATCTAAAATATTTAGATTGTATATATGAAAGAAGGTAGATTTAATAATTTTATTATTTAAGCTGATTTATATAGGTTTTGAAAAGGAATTGATTTAATTTGAAGGCAAGATTATTTTTTTTTTATACTTAACGGCTTAAATAATGCAAGTGGAGGGAATGTTGTTCTACCTAAAATTATTAAATAGTATATGTAATCAGTTTAATACTTTTAAGTAATTTTATAAGAACTGTTTTGGATCTTAAAAAGGGAAAAAACAGTTATTTTCTAAATATGATTTAGTGCAGCTTGGTCATGGGTTTGTGGGTTTTTTTTTTTGCTCTTTTGAGTCGTTTAGTACTGTTGTAATTTAATTCTTACTGATTGAATGAGTGAAACATATGACTGAAACACACACACACACCTGGGAGAACCTGCAGAGAGACAGAGTTAATGAGAGCAATAGACTTTAAATATGTATACCTTTCTGAATAATTAATTCACGATGCACTGTATGTGTCTGGAAACAAAATCAGAGCCTAAGTGTTTAAAACAGCCAGATTTCCTTAGTCGTTTATCGATCTACACAAAGTTTTGAGATTCGTAAATCGGATTATGATCAATGTACAACGATAAGACTTAAATTGAGCCTTTAATGGGATTTTACCCTTTAAAAATAGCAGATTTACAGATGTTTGGACTCAACAAAAGTAAAAAAAAAAAAAACAAATCTCAAAAATGTCATGATCAAATGTCATAAAGGGTTATGGCAACTACGTGTTAAGCTACTATGTGCTACTGTAAGCATTACTGTAAATATTAATACTGTAAGCATAAAGCCACGATAAATAAAAAGATGTAAACAAACTTATTTTGTCTTCGTATAGAATCGATTGCTGAACTGTAATATCAAATCTCGCCACTAGATGGCAATAGAAGACCTGCCAAGTCGGAGTGTTTACGGCGTTACAACACGATTATGGCTAAAGTAATAAATAAAAGGCATTTTCAGAAACGGGTTATACTTTTAAAAACGTGTTCCCAAAACACAAAGTCACCTTGTCTATGTTGTGCATGTATGTTACCTGCTTAAACCAAGTTTTCCAGACATTTTACCGAACTATTAACAAGCTAACGAGGTTTCCCGACCTCACAATTAGCTCCCAAAACCAGCAAAGACCAGTGTAGGTTGTGTTTTCCACACTGGTATGCTTTTCCAGCTAAAACATTCACTAACTTAACCATCACTAGACCAGAAATAACCAGCTTGTTAGTTCACCAGTGCCTAAAACATGGCAGTCTAGCTTGGCTGGTATATTAGCTGGTAAATACTAGCTGGTAAATATTAGCAGATCATCTTTAAAGGTGCTCAAACTTTATCACACTAAAAATGATCTGGTTGTTTTGATCTGAACGAGAAAATAGGTTGTTAATGTTGAATTCCGATCGAAAAAGAAGTTGTATTTATAATAAGTGTTACCTCAGACAGGCGTTAGCTGGGCTCTACGACTGTGGTCCAAACTTGGCCGGCCAGAGACAAAGACAAGACAAATATGTCCAAATATAGGACCAGACCAGGGGTGCCCCCGTGTTACAGTCCCCAGAGACCTTAGAGAAGCAATCTGAGCTGGTAATGAGGACTGTAAGGGTACGCGCCACGGCCGCTCCGGCGCGCTGCGACCGTCACGTGGCTTTGTTTTGGTTTTTAGCGTCCCCCA
>JAVSBV010126726.1:0-18179 GCA_033117975.1 Parotocinclus spilosoma
CCAAACTTTTGAACGGTAGTGTATATATATATATATATATATATATATATATTACACAAATATCTTAAATATTAAATCATGTAACTAGTATTTCTTTGTTGTTAAAACAATAATATTATTTATTATCGTATTAATTTATATATTATATAACATTTACCCTATTATTAAATTTCAAATATATAAATATTGTTTGTTGTCTTTGAAACAATGTTATTATTATTATTATTTATTATTATTATTATTAATAATAATAATAATAATAATAAATATTATTATTTTAATGTATATATGCTGTACTATATAAATTATTAATATACAATTATATATAATTGTTTTAATTAAAGATATGTTATTATTAGGATTTCAGTAGTAATAATAATAATAATTATAATATTTATAATAATAATAATAATAATAATAATTATTATTATTATTATATGAAATATAGAATTCAAGTATTCAAGTGTATGATTTTAATTTCTATTTATTAATAATTAATTATTATTATTATTATTATTATTATTGTTATATTAATTTTATATATGCTGTACTATATAAATTATTAATATACAATATACTTAATATAATTAATTATGCTGTTTTTTATTTTAAAAGATATGTTGTTAGTATTAGAATTATTTCAATAATGATCATAATAATAATAATAATAATAATAATAATAATAATAATTATTATTATTATTATTATTATTATTATTGAGGCTTGGTTACAGTAAGCATTTACTTTATCTTAATTCCTCCTCTGCCACTGCTGAAATAGTTCGAATCTATATTTAGTGAAACCCATTTCTTTTCAGATTTTCAGAAGACAAGTTGAAGGCCAGCCGTGATTAACGACTAGCATGTTCCCAAACATGACGTTTCTCTAATTACTTTGAGAGAGCGCATTCATATAAACTGGTTTGAATAAAGTGCAGCTCACAGCTGTGTTTTTCTACTAAACGTTGATGAGGTTTGTGGGTTTACAGAAATCACACGGCGCCTCCTGGCTCGGGATCACGTGGAAATCTTTTCAGAGCTCTAAACGGCTGCAAATGAATGAGGCAAAAGGCAGGATTTAAAATTCAGCCTCCATCTCTGGGCGCCGTGTGAAAGATTGAAAGAGTGAAGGCACTGGAGTGGATGCTGAGTGGAAACTAACAGCTCACCTGCGCCCGTCCCAAATTTCACCCAGGATTCAGGTGTTTAGGCAGGATCGTACGCAGAGCTGTGAGAGCTGGGAAAATGCAGGGCACGTACAATAACTCTATAACCCCAAAAACTTTACATTACACACAACCCTTTTTCCGAAAGTAAGCAAGTACCAGTGCATCAGTCACTAAACAGAAACCATTTCACTTCTTTACTTATTATATTCTTCACATATTAGACAGTATTAGAGGATTACATTATTATTTCATCCTTAATTCTTGATATCTCTGCTGCTAACTCTTCAGTCACTTTAGGTAGCATTTATGAGATATTTTTTTGGTTAGGTGAAGTTATAACAGTTATTTTTGTTTACATTTATGTCACTTAGCAGACTCTAATCCAGCTCGTTTTACAACTGATACGATTTTACAATCCAAGTAACTGTGGATTAAGTGTCTTTCTCAGGACCTAACAGCAGAGTATGTACCATAGTACAAATAGGGGAAATTTCCACACCCTTCTGTTTTCTGATCAATATTTTTTAGAAATTAAACTATTTAACCAGTTTTTTTTTATTCATAGCTCTGCGTATCTTTCTTGAGACTCAGTTAAGTACAATTAATGTTTGAGTTGCTTAAGTTTTATGCTTTGCACACTGTTTTTACGAACCATAATTCTGTCCTTCTTCAGCATCTTAATTATCTGTTAAATACATTTAATCTGTTGAAATCGAAGTACAGATTTACTGCATGTATCTGGATTTTGTTTTCCATCTACAGGTCCTGTAGCAGTGATCAGTGGGGAGGAAGACTCGGCCAGTCCTCTTCATCATGTCAATCATGGCATCATCACCCCCTGCACGCTGGATGCCAGTCCCGATGCCGTGGTCATCGGTATGAGCCGAATCCCTGTGCTGGAGAACCCACAGTACTTCCGGCATGGGCACAACTGTAACAAACCTACCACCCGTGAGTCAGCTGGGCACCGCCTCCTTTTTCAATTACCACTCTTACATATTAAACTTATACAAATTGACCCATATTTAAATCAGCCTGGAACCATAAGTTTAGTACCTGTATAAGTATAAAATAGATATGTGACTCAGTGGGTAGTAAGCAGGGACCAGATCCACAAAAGTGTCTTAAGTAAGAAAATCTTCCTAAATGTATTTTTTCTTAAATTAAATCTTAAGTAAAAATGCTGTTCCTTAACCAGCTTTTTAAAAAGATTATCCTATTTTTTTCTTAACACTTAAGTACAGTTCTAAGTGGTATTCTTGAACAAGTTATGTTCTTAAATGGTTTCTTAATCTTACGATAGCCTTAGTAGTCTTGGGCTACGTCGAAATTAACCAAACTGTAAATAAATTAGTGATTCAAATAAGTCTTTTGTACTATTTCTCTCACCATCAACTCTATTTCTTGTTTGCACAACTTTGATGTTTTCCCCTCATCTTGCCGTCCTTGAGTGGATTTAACTAAATAACTAAATCATTAATATGTATATTGTGTATATATATAAACTGTCTAATGCAACACGGCCTAGATAAGAAAACAACGAATATATTCTTAAGAATACTTTGTGAAAAAAATATATTTTATAGCTCAAAAATCTATCTCAAGAATTGCATTGAACAACATTTTTATGACTTTCTTAGTGTTTGTCTTAACATCCTATGCCGTTTTTTCTCCGACCCCAAGACTAGTAATCCGGAATGGGATTCACAAAAGTGAAAAGATCTCCTTAAATGTGTGGGGTTTTTTTCTTAACTTGATTCCTAAGGATAAACGTTATTAAAAAAAAGTACTATTATTACTAATAATAGTAATAACTTTGTAAGAATTAGCGTATTTTTCTTAACACCTTTACGAGTACAAGTCTAAGAACAAGTGGTATACTTGAAAACGTTTTGTTTTTGAAAGCTATCTTAACCTTACAACAGAATCACACCTCTATCTTAGACTGTAAACCTAGAAATTAACCACTTTTTAATGAGTTTAGTTATTAGAAAGAAAGCAAACCTACCTCTGAGTGAAAATCACCCTTAAAATAGGATCTGTGTTTTAGATTAGACGTTTTGGAGAGTGTTTGTCTTAACAAAGCTTTCATGTCAAGTTCAAGACTCAGGAGTTGTGTTCTTAAGCACGTATTATCACTCCTGAGGGTAAAATAGGACCCGTAGCCAAATTTGGTTACATTTATAATGCCAGAATACAGTTGTTTTTTAAATAAAGGAACAGCAGTATGTATGTAGGACGGCCGCTTTCGTAAGCTGAAGCTCTTCCTTTTAAATATAGGTGGCTTGTGAGGACACGGGCTTTCTCTCAGCACTGCTCTCCAAACGGACCTGTTCTTTCCATCATTGTTCCAGCAATGATCTATTTGTTGTTGACCTAGGCAGCTTCAGGCCTGATGCAAATGCTAACTCTTAATTTATAAGACTTTCACATAAATCAGAACCTCGTTCTTTTTCACACTCAAAATACACAGACGTTAAAAGGAAAGCAATTCACTAAGGGAGATAGATTTCTTTTTTGTAGCAAGCACTGAAGTGTACACACACACACACACACACACACACACACACACGCACGCACACACTGTAGGTACTTTCCAGAGACATAATATTACTGTAGGTTATTAATGCTTCTCCTAACCCTGATCTTAAACTCAGTATTATATAGCAAATCTTTCTCTCTCTCTTTTTTTTTCAAAATAAAATTGCACTTTTTGCACAATGAGGACCAGCATAATGACCACTCAAGCTATAAAGTAGTAGATCTTTCTATCCACATGGGAATATTTGGTCCTCACAAAGATATTTAAACTGTCCTGGTCTGGACTTTCCATTAACACATGAATCAAAGCCTTTGTTTGCAACGCTTAACCTCAGTAACCAGATCTTATAATAAATAAAATAATAAATACATTGTAGTTTTTGTATTAAAAAAGCAAGAGGACCAACCAAATATCCTCACGAGGTAAAAAAAGTGACATTGTTCCTATCCTTGTGGGGACATTTGGTCCTAACAATGTAATACATTACAAGGCACACACACAATCTTGGTAATCGTTTACTTTACCCTGACATAATTATTACTGAATCCGCTACACCTTTGTTTTTTAAAAAAAAGTTTGTTTCTGTTAAAAGCGTTTTTTCTAACGGATACCAGCAAAACTTCCCCAATGGCTAAAAATGTCAGATCTTCCCATCCATGTGGGAACATTTGGTCCTCAAAATGATATCTAAATATGACCACAGACCACACACACACACAAATTGATATTCTCAGCACATTACAGCTTTTGCTCCGTGCTTGTGATGGCCATGTAGAGATCTCAGAGCGAGGGTGGAAAAATTCACATTTAGCTCTCATGAATAAATTAAAACACTATTCATTATGGATTGTATGAAATCGTTATGGCTTGTGGCCATCGCCCATAAACCCCCATCACGAGAGGGTGTGATATTTAAATGACAGTTTCCTAAAAGTACAGCGTGTATTTTTCACTCTCCAGCCTCTAAAATGCAGCGAAGCAGTTCGTTCAAAATTAGAATCTGGCTTTAATGGATTTCATGAAACGTACATTATTACATTATGAACTTTTGCGACTGGTTTTATGCTGTTTTGATAAGCTAGCTCCACTAATAACGACTACATTATCTATTAAACTGAATAGATTATAGAAAACAAGAAAACCAAAACAGAACTGCATTATCAGAAAAGGACATCATTTCTTTTTAAGCTTCCCACAGAACAGAGACAAACACCAGACCGTAGAGTGTCATACTCATTACGTTACTGTTATTAAACGTTTGCACTCACTTCTGAACATGGCAGCCGGCATGTGGAACCGTGTACGATGGAGTGTGTACCGTGGAGGCCATTTGAGTACAGTGAACTCATTGTCATGTTCAGTTTGAGATGATTTAAGCTTTGGGCCATCCGAACATGATACACTGTGGTCATAAAGGGGTGCACATGGTCAGCAATAATAATCAGGAAGGCTGTGGGGTTTGAACGATGCTCTGTTGGCCCAAAGTGTGCCAAGAAAATTACACCATTAAATATTAACATTTACTGCATTTAGCAGACGCCCTTATCCAGAGCCACTTACAACTCATACAATCTCACAATCCAAGCATTTTGGGTTAAGGGTCTGGCTCAAAGACCCAACTGTAGCAGCTTGGTAGAGGTGGATTTGAACCCTCAACCTTCTGGTCCAGGGTCCAGTACCTTAACCGCTAGGCTACCACAGTCCAGTTAAACCAAAACCAGTATGAACCATTGATGCAAGACAAGATGCTTTCATGCTTTTTTGTTTACGTAAAACTCTGATCCAACCACCCAGATGTCAGAGCAGAAATTCAGACTCATCAAGCTAACAGGTTAGGTGTGACATCCGGCATGATATTCTGCTCCTGTAGCCCATCTGCTTCAAGGTTTGACATTTAAATTTACACAGCATTTAACAGAAGCCCTTATCCAGGACGACTTACAATTAATAGTCTTACAATCCGAGCAATTGTGGGTTAAGGGTCTTGCTCAGGAACCCAACTGTGGCAGAGGTGGGATTTGAACCCTGGACCTTCTGGTCCATAGTCCAGTACCCTAACCAGTAGGCCGCCACAGTCCCGTTTGACCTGTTATGTATTCAAATATGCTCTTCTGCGTAGCTTGGTTGTAATTAATAGTTGGTTATTTGAGTTAGTGTTACATTTTTGCCTGTTCTCCTCTGACCTTTTTTCAATGCACTCGCTAGATATGTTCTCTTTTTAGGACCCCTGGCTGTAACCCCTAGAGATGGTGCTGGGTATGAAAACCCCAGTCCATAAGCAGTTTCTGAAATATTCAGGCCAGCCTGTCTAGCACCAATAAACATCCCATGGTTAAAATCACTTAAAATCCCTTAAATTAGCTCGTTTTCATCATGTCTGCATGCTCTGCATTGAGTTTAAGCATTATTGGGCGCCAATAATTCTGCCTATGTCTGCAAACTGTATGTTCCGCGGTTCCAATGATCGGTCATTGAGATTTCCTAGAGTATAACCTTGTGTTGCCCAAACTCGTATGAAAAGATCTGAGACCAGTGCAGTAGCGAATAATTTGAGGGTTATATTTATATGTAGCTCAAACACTAATGCTCTTTACATTCTCACAGCCCTTCAGCAGCCCCTCCATGTAAACATGAGCAGCATAGCCAGGTCACTCTAGGTAGTGCGGTCACGCATGCTAAATCAACTGGTAATAACACAAACCACACAGAAAGAAAAGTTAAAACGTTGTGAGAAAAATGAGAAAAGCGAAGAGACTGTGTTTTGTTTAAGCAGTAAAGGTGAAATATGTGCGAGGACTAAAATTCACCACAATAGAAATCTGTCATATTCAGAGATCAATGCTTCAAGAGGACCGGAGTGTAGTTTGATTGACTTCTGGAATTTTACCAATTCATAATCGTTAATCTGCAATCAGACTGCTTACATTAAATGCGAGGGAAAACTGTGCTGGACGTGACAGCTGAAATAATTGAGCTGTAAAAAATAGGGTCAGTATATTCCCAGGACTGTGTGTTCCAAGAGTCCGATCATTTCAAAAGCCCGTGTTCCCAAGCCCCCAGAAGTGATATTTTATCATAAATGTATTCTTTATTATTTATCCAGCCCTATGCTTAATCTTACGATTCCCTGGGTAAAACCCAAAATGTCACAATGTTCCATTTTTATGAACTCTTAGTAAAAAACCTTGCATCCTGTCAATATTATATTTCACTCAGTCATTTTCATATCTGCTCGATCCAATTCGGGGTCTGATCTGGCAGCACAGTGTGCAAGGTGCAATCCGATAGGGACTGGTGGCCTAGTGGTTAAGGTACTGGACTATGGAACAGAAGGTCCAGGGTTCAAATCCCACCACAGTTGGGCCCCTGAGCAAGGCCCTTAACCCACAATTGCTTGGATTGTAAAACTGTATTCATTGTAAGTCACTCTGGATAAGGGAGTCTAATAAATGCCATAAAATGTAAAAATCTGATCCAAGACAGGGCTGACACACGCAAGTTTGTTTATCTATCGTTGTGGGGACATTCCATTTGTATGCCTACACATAAACATAACCTTAATCTAAAGTTAATCATTTGTTTCTTTTGGCTTGTAAATAAAGTATTTTTTGTAAAAAAAAAAAAAAACAACAACATTTTTTGTAAACTATTTTGTAAATTAGGTTAAAATCTAAATTTTCCCATTGTTGTTTGGATATTTGTTTCTCAGAGTGATATATAAAAATATACCCACACTTTTAAAGACAGCAACTGACCTAACGCATGTCTTTTTTTTGTGGGTGGAAATTTTTGAAAGGGAACCAGACTGGGGACTGTTAGAGCTGTGAGGCGACAGTGCTAACCAGTATAACCAATCTGCCACTATGATTTTTATTGTGTAAACAAACGGCTCTGTGCTTCATAATAATGCAAAAAAACAAGTTCTTACTAAATTCCAGTCAACGTCTGAAGAACTTATCCAGTGGGATCTGACACGTTCTCTTGACGCACTTGAACAGAATCAAGAAAGTGGTGGGCGTGGTCACCTCCCACTGGTTTTGCTTTTGTCAACACAACTTTTTGGATTTCCTGACCTTTGATAAAAGCATAAATTCTCCCGGGGATCCCAAAAAAAATACTCCCATATCTCAGCTGATCCGCTTTGTATCCGCTCTATGTGGCTTCTTTTTCTTATTCGCTCTCACGTTCTTTGGTCCGATTACGCGGAACTTTGGTCCAAATAAGCGAATAAAATTACACGTATATAATAGCATTTGTTTCAGTACTTTAGGATTTGGATCCGAATAAGCGGCTGGTCCCATTAACCGGATTAGACTGTACCGTGAATAGGAATATATTATTGTGAGTAAGCCACCCGATTGCAGGATAAACATTACGGGGCAGAAAAAACCCGCCCTCTTGATCAAACAAAAGTTTGGAAGAGAAGCTGGCAGTTCAGGTTTCGTTCTCTGTCTGGATCTGAGGTGAGCTGATGGCATCGAACCACAAGTTATTTGTTACCGTGGTTAAAACTTTAGAGACCCATAACACATTCCCATGTCCTTTAGAAATAATAAGGTTTCATGTTGAAGTGTTCCCTCTGCTTAAAAATCATATACACTTAAATATTATGCATTTAGTAAATATTATCTGCAATTTTTATTAGATTTATTGTAAATGAGCAGAACTAATGTTCATATTGGGGAAACATAGCTCTGAATTTATAGACATACCATCAGGACTGCTGTCTGAACTACGAAACACATCATCAGGATGTACCATGAAACATTTCGATGAAAAATACTGGAGCAGAAACGGCTGGATTTCTAGCTTGTCAGTCAGCTGAGTCTCTGAGACACTAAATTCAATTCTTTGTCTGGATGTCTGGATTTTTCAGACATGTATTTATGTCCTCTGCAATTTCTCCAGACTGGAATGTTAAAAATGTATACGCTGATTCTTTTGGATTTTCAGCAGTATCTTATTAGTATTTTGTTGGTCATATTCTGTATGCTTTTAATTAGAGCTATAGACCAGGCTCGCACCGTTTAGCAGAGGCTCCTGATACACTGATACAGTCCAGACGGCTGTGGGTTAAGAGTCTTGCTCAACGGCAACATTGGCAGTTTGGCAGTGCAGGGACTTGAACCCTAACCCCGGATCAATACTCATCAATACCCATAGCAGACTTGGTTAACACAGCAAATCGATACTCAAAGAATCAAGAGGTGAAAATGAGAAAAAGGAGAAGGCTGCGAAAATAAGACAGTAGACCGAAAATACTGCATTAAAAAAAAGGATGCTTTAGTTTTTCCACTCCTCGCACTACATCTGCACAATGAAAGTGAAGAAAAGACTAGTGAAGCGCCAGAGGTCCAGACGTTACCTGTGAGTGAGGTTTTGTTTTGCCTGACGGCGAGCCCCAGAGTTTTACTGCCTCAGTGGAACTGCTTTTCATCCTAGCTACCCTGCAAGCTAACGCCTGCTTACTTCTGCGTGTCCCATGTGTGACCTTTTTCATTGTCTAACGCCAAATAAGTACTAAAATACGTGGTTTGCTTCTTTTAGACTTGAACAAACTTTAAAACGGCTACTCTGGAGGAGCAGGATGTGTACCTCGAAGGATTCGAAATAACTAACGTACATCAGGCATTAATCAGTCAGCAGTTCACCAAGGCTCCGGCTCCACTCAAGCTGTCCGGTTATCAGTTCCTTTCCTCATGATGATACTCAAACCATCAGAGGGCAGTAACTCCCTCTGCCCTCTTTCATTTGCCTCAGCATAGCATACCAACAAAAATCAGCCATTACTCCAGAAAAACTAATAATTAGATTTTAGGGAACTTCGGGGTTTAAATGATAATAAGAATCGGATTTCAACTTTGCAATCGGTCAATAGAAATGAATTTCTAACTTTGATATTAAATATCGGAGTCTCCACACTGTGCATCAAATTCTGCGGCATCTTTTATTCCAGGGTTGCCAGATCCTGCAAGGAACAAAATGGTAAAAGAGTGGACAAAGAGACCGAATAAATTATAAGCAAACCTGACGTGCTTGTATGTTAGGCTAAAGTGAATGATATAAGAAATCTGATTACTGAGGTCAAATTCAGCTCTTTTTATTGGATTTCTTAAACTGATTTCTAGATTGTTTAGATGATCTACTGTTTACATGATCATTTAAATAATTGATCATTCTGAAAATAATAATAATCCTGCAGAAATCAGATTATTCTGTGCATGTAAACGCACTCAGTGACTGAGCTTTGGCTCGTTAACATTGTCGACAGTCGGCAGACGAGCTCTGTCCAGCACCAAATGAGAATTTCAATGGAATTGAGGTGTAGATTTTCAATTCGTGATCATGATCCCCCGCCTTTGCAAAATCATAGTCTGTGACTAAAACTCTGTAGATGCGAGAGGGTGTGAGACTTTAGTCTTTTATGACCCTGTCTCATTGTGTATGGTCGGCGTGAATGGAGTAGGATGTTTGAATCAGTGATTTTCTTTCATATTTAATGCGAGTCTCTTTTGGACTCATTCGTTCCAAGCTGTAGATTTGCAGCGTTTTGCTGCATTCAGTTGTAATTAGTGAATGAATCTGGATGAATGGTTTAGCTCTAATGTTGGAGCTGGGCCTTTTTCAAAGCTTCTAATTTTCAGTTTATGCAATTAGATGCAATCGGATGAAAAAGATTAAATAGACCTCAAGACCTAAAATGTATCCAAAAATCTGAAAACGACTCTAAAAACTCTATAGAAAATCAGACAAAAAGGGAACGCCAGAGCATCATTGAAGAACAAACCAAAGAAATGGCTTTCGGCTTTATCTCAGTGCCTTTCAAGGACCGTTTCATTTTTATTGTTAGACCTCTTTATACTTGTATTTTTTTCTTGAAGATAATTCTGTTTTAGAAATCTAACCACCGGTTAAAGAGACATGGTTCGAAATAATTTTGTGGTAATAACGAATAGCCTGTGTGGACTTTGTGTTTGCGTTATAAGGACTTTATCTGGCTGTCAGCAGCAGGACTGGATGGAATCACAGAATGAACACAGACGTAATCGCAGGGCATGAAATGTTGCAAGTAATTGTACAACCTTCCTAAGCTAGAGTGTGCTTGACCTCATTGTGGTGAATGCAGGAACAGAGTGAGGTGCTGATAACATCTTGTCAATAAGGTGGTGGTACAATGTGACGCTCCGCATTCTGCTCCTGAAGGCCATTCAGATGTGGGTTGGGGTTTGGGTTTCAATGCATTATATTAAGCCTGGAATATTGGCTTTTAATCTGCAGCAGATCAGTCATGGCCTAACCCAGTTGTGGCTTCTGTCAGGGGATCAGAGGAGGTAAATCTGAAGGTTAAGGCAACCCGTCCTGCTCGGCGCCGCCGGTGTCAGGTGCGGGTGTAATGGCTCTCTGGTAGGACTCAGTGAAGCCAGCCGAGCGCTTAATGATCAAATAAAGGAATATAAATGAGCTATTTGAGGCAGAAGCGAAGGTTTGACCCGCGCCGGCGTTCCCCCACACTTTCGGTGCTTGAATGATGAACGTAATAACGGCGGCTGTGGGATGCCATTCACGGCTCAAGCGCCTTCACACTCTGTTCCCCAAGATTTGTGGGCAGAATGTGGGCTTTTGACAAGGTAGCATGAGAGACAAGTGCTTTTTTGCCCCACGGTTGCTGGGTATTCTTTTAGACGCTGTGAGGCGAAAGTATTTGGACACATTTTCACTGGGCTTAGATGTACAGCATTTTGCAGACACCCCTTACGACTGGGCTAAGATTTTGAACGCTTAGGGCTTTGCTTAAAAACGTAAGTGTCGACGCAACAACCAACTATAAAGCCGCACAGCAACATATTGTATAAACATCATCCATCCTCAGCTGCAGCAACAGCTCCTGAGCTCTGGATGGCCCCTGGAAGCACCAAAGTTGTTCATCAGGAGATCCAGATGCCTCATCCACAGCACCTGTAGTTGTGCTCTTCTCGATTCTTAAAACCCATACTTGTCTGTCTTGGGTCCAATCATGGTGTGCTTTAGACCACTCCAGCATTTGCTTTGGACCTGACTGTGTGTGTGACTTGTACCCAAACTTTGAACCTTCAAATGAACAGATGTTGGGCAACTGCAACAAAGGATGGCTGGTTTTTGCACAGTACGTCACTATTGGAGTCTGAAATCTGGCTTTGGTGGATTCCAGCAAAACTGTCTACCACCTTCACCATCTACAACTGTTGTTATTTTGTAGAATTGAACATTTACACACCCACACTGACCGGATATCTTCCTCCTCCCCACCATTCCTACTTATCTGCGTATGGGTTCTGTATCATTGTGCTTTTATCCAAAGTTAAATATTGTATTCTGTACTCTTTGCCCTTGATATTTCTTCTATTTAAATGTCAATATTGCACAAGAGTCCTAAAAATCGTTTTTTTGTCTCCGGCAAACCTTCTATCAACCTACTACAGAAGCAGAGGTGTTATCTCCTATTTATGCTGTTTGAACACATATAGCCATAGTTTCACGTTTGTGTTTTTGTGTGTGTTTAGCAGCGAGAGCTGCATTGGGTTTGCCATTATTGATGAAGTGTAGAGAGTAATGAGCTTCCTGGAGGTGGAAGTGTGAAAAAATGTGTTACTTTCACAAGTGCTCTTCCAAAAGCTTTCATAACGGCGCATGTACGAGCAAGTTTTAGATCAAGTCTGCCCAAAAGTTGAATACATAATCAAACAATCAAGTCATTGCCTTGCTATAAAGTAATTAATATACACTTAAAACACACTGCGCTGAGAAGTTTGTCACCCTAACATAGCGTAACAGCTTGATAAATCTCATTAACAAACTGATGTTAATATAGACTTAATTCAATCTACGCTTCTCGGAATAATGACATGCATTCGTTAATTTATTATGCATGTTAAATATGCAGTTCACACTTCACAAAAATAAGTACACCCCTCACATTTTATTATTTTATCATACCTTTTCCTGGATCCACACTGAAGATCTGACGCTTTGATCCAATCTAAAGGGGTCTGTCTACAGCTCACAATAATGTGTGTGTATGAGTGTAACACTATGCTCTGGTTTACTCACAGCTGGATGTTTTTCTAGCCTGAGTAAATTTCGAATTAAAAAAAAGAGTCAGTTGGTAAAAAAAAAAGCTCTTTAAAGTTCACTTGAGGCCGTTCAGGTTTCATTATTTTCGGCGAATTAGCACGCCGCGAACACGAGACAAGGCACACAACGAGCGCCTCCAGATAAGAACAAGAATGCAAATATGACCTTCATTTATGAAGCAGTGGGTCTGTAGCCTAGATAAACCATCGAATTGATCCTGCACTTTCCCGAATCCAGCCTTATTAGATAAAATAGTCTTTATTTACAGACTGTTTCAATATGTGTATGAGTATTATTAACACACACGTCTAAACACAGTTTTTAGAACATGATAAATGTAATTTTCGTCGCGATCTTAGTAAATGAGAATTATATTGGGTTGTTTAAACAGATCCTAGACGTGACCCCTCACCGACCCTGCAATGAACTGGCAACCCATCCAGAGCAAATTTACACTTCGAGGTTCCGGACCCTCTGTGAACTTGTACGTGAAACTTAAACCTTACAAAAACAAAAGAGTCTGCTCTGCTAACTTTCTAAACAGCTATCTAATTATGATTCATAATGTCATTAAGGAAACACCTGATTAGGGATTGTAAAAACATACACAATCTAGATTTACTTAACACTTGTGTATATCACAATATAAAAAAAATCTCCAACATGTTGCTGCTTTACTATCTTTTGTAAAATTGTACTGTATCGCAGCGTTACTTAAAGGTTTGGTCCCCCTGGCCAAATGACACAAAGTCTTGATGTTCTAAATTATACAAATATATAGTTTAATATATACTGTATAAATCATAGCATAGATTACATTATATAAAAGTTATTATAGATTTAATATATATTGTATATATCATATCATAGCTTACATTATATAAATGTTATTATAGATTTAATATATATTGTATATATCATAACATAGCTTACATTATATAAATGTTCATATAGATTTAATATATATTGTATATATCATAACATAGCTTACATTAAACATGTTTAAAACAATGAGAACGACCACAGTTTTTCTTCACTACGTTTCCCAGAACTCATCACTCCTGCCATGTGACTACCTGCATCACACACTGTCGAGCGCTGGAGAGTATTATAGTGTGTATGTACCATAAAATGTAAAAACAAAAAAGAGAGAGAGATCTTAATAAAGTTCCTATTATTTTCTCAGCACAGACCTTGTTTCCCTCGGCAGATTTTCATTTCCTTTCAGTAGCATAAATATAAAAATTCGCATTAACCTCATTACGGCTGGATTAATAGAACACCCTGTAAATACAGACTCATAACACGGAGCCTACAGAAAACAGATGTACTACACACACACCCACACACACACACACACACACATTTAAAGGCCATCTTTCTAAATATAGCAAAGTCTTGGACTAAATTCCAAAGACAGATGGACAGAGTCTTCATTCTTTATCATAGAAGAGTCTGTACGTGGTTTCTAAGTATAAAATCAGTCTCAGCCCTGTTTGGCAACATCATTATTTTCTCTTAGGTCGATTTACAGTATCTCACATTTTAATATATCTTTTCATGGGACACTGAAGATCTGATTCTTTAATACTAAACAATTTACATGTTATATATACATTTGTTGTGAACTTATAATAATGACACACATCCATTAATTGTGCCCAAAGTGTCAAAACTTTGTGTGGCCACCATTATTTTCCAGCATTATTTGCCTTAACTCTTGGGCATGGTGTTCACTAGAGCTTCACAGGTTACCACTGGAATTCTCTTACACGCCTTCATGACGACATCACAGAGCTGGTGGATGTTAGAGACCTTGTGCTCCTCCACAGATGCTCAATAGTGTTTAGATCTGGAGAAATGCTTGGCCAGTCCAGCACCTTTACCCTCAGTTTCTTTAGAATGACACTGGTCGTCTTGGAGGTGTATTTAGGGTTGTTATCATGTTGGCATACTTCCCTGCAGTCCAGTTTCTGAAGGAAGGGGATCATAAGTGACCGGGGATTGAAAATGGCAAATTGGGCACAATTAAATTTTTAATTTTCAATTTTGTTTCATTTAGATTTAGTGACCAGGACAGTTTGAATAATTGTTACATTTTTCTAAGTTACTTATATATACATAAACACCATTTTAGAGACAGAAATGACACATATTTAGTAGAAATGGTTCATACACACACTAACTTACCTAAATATGTCATGAAGCAGGCGTGTTTTTCCTGAGCAGCTTACAACTGATATACTCTTGCAATTCACGCGATTGTGGGTTAAGGGACACAAAGACCCAACAGTGGCAGCTTGGTATAAGTGGGATTTGGACCTCCTGGTCCCATAATCCAGTACCTTATCCGCTAGGCTACCACAGTCCTATACACACCTGTAGTCCAGATATACACCTTCAAAAGGTACACACTACCTCGTTTAAAGTCTGTTCACATTCACAAACAGTCTACACACTCACACTACATAGTCTCACATAAACACACTCCCACGTAGAGTATAAACTCATGATTGAAGTGGAACATGGAAAGTTTTTATCGTGAGAGGCTGAACAGAAGAACAAAGCTCCAGCTGCTGAACCTGGTTTTTGTATTTTTGCCTGCTTTGTGTTCTTGATTGAGGTGGTTGTGCTTCTGCGTTTCATAACAGTCTCTCGTTCCTTTTCTCAGACGTGCAGCATGTGAAGCGGAGGGACATCGTGCTGAAGCGAGAGCTGGGTGAAGGGGCATTCGGTAAAGTTTTCCTGGCAGAATGCTACAACCTGAGCCCCACCAAGGAGAAGATGCTGGTCGCCGTCAAGGTAGGAAACGTAGCAAATGTTCATCTGTTTTGGGTGAACATGGAGTGAATGAATTAGGTGAACGCTGAGCATTTGAAGCTACTGTAGAGCATTTAAGACCGGATGTTACCCTGCAGTGGCTCATCAGGGTCAGTTTAGTGCTTTATTCTCTAGACTATTAATCACGAGGTTATGAGTTCACACTCTGAGTCCGGCCCTGGTACTGTTGGACGCATGAGGAAGGTCCTAAACCACAGCTCAGCACAACTGGAAGTGGAGTGGAAGTGGTCTGCTCGACTGTAAATGTAGATTTGACCTGCACCCAGGGAGGGTTTGTTTATTTCAGGACCTGTTTACGTTAAACGTAGCATATCTCATGGGGGGGTGATGCGTGAAAAACCTCTGGTTGCTCATTTGTGTTTTTAACTTTTGTCTGGTTAAAGGTGTGCAGGCTTTTCCGCTTTGTAGCCTGGAGGTGGCACCATTTTTTATCCATTTGGAATATTTAAGGCTTGCACGAGTCGTCGGTTGGACCATTTCTATCTGATTTTGCCCTAATTTATGGTTAATCCATTTTAATGCAAGTCGGGTTATTGACATTTTCTTGTGCCTTGAGATTTAAGCTTGCCCTGGACTGGACATCAGACCATTACATGTATAGAGAGGGGTCGCTGTTGTACCACGGAGGGGGGTCGACCTTGTATTACAGCCTGCAGGGGGATATTTAGGGCTTGTAAAATCCATTGGTTGCAACATTTCTATCTGACTTCGCACCAATTTATGGTTCATCCATTTTTTATGTACTTTTAGTTTTTAGTCTTTTTTATGTTCGGCACTGTGTATTGATTTTTCTTTTGCATGTTTTAAGGCGCATACATCTTTGTTCACGTTTACACCATCTCTTCAGGCATCGCAACGTAGCTGTTCAATGTCATTCCCAGTGAAGCCCCCGGGCTCGATGTTCTCCATTAGCTGGTCTCACCAGATGTCTGGTTTTATTCTCAGTGCCGTTGGTAACGTCATTCGGAGATGCACTTCAGGACCTCTAATGATGTTTAGTATTAAAGATGTATCCGAGTTCACTTTTCAAACTCAATCAGAAGCATTACACCATGAAGATAAACTCTGAAAGCTTCCCTGTCTCTGAGGTGTCTCGCCGTAGACGACAGATTCGGAGACTCACCGCTGTGGCACCAGTGACGGGTGTCGGTTAGTCAGGGCAGGAACGCTGCTAAAGGCTGAGCTACAGGAAGCTAACGGGCTCTCAGATGGGGGATGGTGAGCCATCTGTGGTGTTTCTGCAGCCTGAACGTTGGCTTGACGTGGATTTCACCTCACAAACGGGTGGTGAGGTTCTATTTTTAAGGACGCTGTAATGGATGTCCAATGTTCAGGAGGAAGCTACAGAAAGACAGACTGAGGGACATTACCAGGCCTTAAAGCTAAAGTGTATGAATCTGAGGAACATTACCAGGCTGCAGCTACTGTATAACAGAACAACGTGGCATTAAAGGCAAATAAACAACATTGGGTGTTGTGATGTTCTTTTAACCACCTGTTAGAGGCTTTACCAGACCAACTTTACTCACTGGGACATGAGCCCTAGTAAAATATTGCTTTGCCCCACTAAAAAGACGACAGTAAAAGATTGATTCTATCATGGATTGCTGAGGAGACCTACAAAATGTGTAACACAAACTCACTACAGACACTACATTTCCCATAATGCCTCAGCATCTTTCCAAGAGTTTGAATGACCAACCATTGAGTCAGAGCGTTTTTTTTGGCATTTAACATGTCAGTACCTGTCAGGATCTTTGAGCAATGTTTTTCTGCTCGGTAATAATAAACTACAGTCAGAATATAGTATCAAAAGAGGATGACGATGGTGTATCGCTAAAATCTGAAAGCTTCAAAGCTTTTTGGATGGACCGATGCTTGACTAATGTCACGTAAAGCACCAGTCAAATCTGGTTCTGAGTTCATGAACGATGGCAGTTCAATAACTGAATAAATCACCTACTGTCAAATAGATTCAGAACTGTAACCATCAAGGACTTCCTATGAATCTAGATCATCCACTTTAGATCTGAGCAGTAAGGACGTATTCATTAGGCAGAGAGAATAAGATCGTTAACAACAATGTCATCATGTCAGGATCATAAAATGAGTCGATCTCTAAAAGTGGAAGTTCTGAAGATAACGAAACTAAAATAAAAATACAACCAAACACTAGAGATCACTAGAGGAAAGTTTTTTTCTTCATCCATAAGCAAGCTTAAAAAAGAACCTGAATTATGAACAATCTGAAGAAAAAAAAATTATATACGGTATATATATATATACACACACACACAGTGTTCCCTCGCCACTTTGCGGTTCACCTTTTGCGGACTTTTGCATCGTGGGTTTTCAAAAAATATTCATAAATTCATATTAATTCATAAATATTAATTCTATCAATAAAGGAATGTTATCAATCTTAAAATATTACGATTTTCAGTAAATAGCGTATTTACTCAGCGGATGAATACTCACCAAAAACGAGAAGTAACACTAGAGCATCGGCCGCCTGAG
>JAVSBV010126744.1:0-18173 GCA_033117975.1 Parotocinclus spilosoma
GTCGTTACCAGTGATAAGAAGCTGATTCTGAACAAAAGTTGAGCGCGTTGTAGCGCATATTTAGTCAATGACATGTAAACACAACAGTATATATTTGATCACTTATTTTTTGAAATTTTAGGGGAAGCTGAGCTTCCCTTGCAGTCTTAGAGCAATCGCCACTGGATGACACCTATGTAGTTGTTAGCCTAGATGCTATGAAGGCCTTTGACCGCCTGGAATGGTGCCATCTATGGACTGTGCTCTGTCTTCACAGGCCACAAACTATCTTCACAGTTCTGATTAGAAAGAGGTGCTAGGCAGGGTTACCCCCTTTTTCTGATGCTGTTTGTCTTGTCACTGGAACCCTCAGCTCAAACACAACTTACATTTATGTCATTTAGCAGACGCCCTTATTCAGAGCAACTTAGAGTTAATACAATCTTACAATCCAAGCAATGGTGTGTTAAGGACCTTGCTAAAAAAACTATATTTATAGTCATGTTCATACAGGATGTAACACTCTCTGAAATGAACATTCTTCAGATTCTTTTAAAATCAAAATGTTGTGTAGTACATTATTGTTATTGGCCTTAAGTGAATGCAGTACTTATTGTAAGTTGTCTAAACGCATATTTGTTAACAGCCAGAGCAACTTATTGTTAAAATGATACAGCTGCAATGAAAGTATGTTAGTAATTACAAGATGACCAACAAAAACATGCTTTTACATTTCAATTACACACAAGTTGTGGTCAAGAATATACCATTGGAGATAATCAGGCACAATTGTTTTTTTTCTGTGATTTAGAGTGCTTTCTTTCAGAGCTTTAGCTGAAGCAGTGTTCTCAATCTACAAAGCAAAAATAAAAGGGGTATACATTAAGCAAAATTTCATAAAACCACCTCTTTTTATCTCGACATTGTGTCCATTCTTCATTTTCACTGACTATATAGGTACACTTTTCATTTCTACAATCACATACTGCATCTCACACTAAGATGGGTCTTCACAAGTGATTTGATCAAGGCAATAACTGTACAAACATGAGGTAAATATTGATACATCCCAAGCATACATTACATTGTTAATTTATCTGAAAAGCCATTTATGCATGTACAAGGTTATAAATACAACTATTTACTAAACCTTGAAGAACCTTTTTAAGTGTGTATAGTCCATCTTTTTCCAAATAATATATTACCACATTAAAAGATTAACCGCCCAGATAAAGCCTGCTCTGTGGAAGTCCTGGACATTAAAATCAGTAAAACGGACAAAGCAATGTATGAGAAACAGCTCACCAATAATCTGTAACTGTAGAACTAAAAGTGCGCCTGTATCACCAGTAAAGTTCAAAGAGAACAAAGTGCAAATTGTGTCATAGCCGATCTGTGTATACACTTGGTAATCTTATATACTGTATATTCTTGCATTTTCCTTTCCATTCATTTAAACAAATAGGTTTATCCATCACACAAAGTACCATCACAGAATAGTAAATGCTGCCATTGCTGTGTATGTTATCAAGAAAGTAAAGATTGTTTTCAAGATACTACAGTAACAAATCAATAAGCCCTGCTCTACCTTATGTTTTTCTTACCTCTTGCAAAGCGTTCCCTATTTCTTCTTCAGTTACTAAATCAACTTTTGCTTTATTTGAAGTCTGGCCTGCAACGTATAGTACTTTGTACAAGATCTTCTGACAGGAAATAAAGTCGTGGACCTCTATGCACAACTGACACTGCAATCATCTTTCCTGCCAAGTAATACTCATCTTCCATTACAGCTGTGAATAAAAGTATTTCATACATCACAATGTGTATATGCTGCATGATCCATTAGATTTGAGATTAAACTCTTAAACTGTCACTTAATAGCTTTGGAACAGTTCACTTAGCAAAACATGCCGTTGATGTAAAATATAACACCAGCCATACATTTGCATTGAAGACCAAAAACTGCTGCCCTGCTGGTCCATCAAAAATTGGTTGATCTTTTAAATGGTTTTTCAAAAACACCAGTAAATATGACCAGCATGACCAGCCTGGTTTCTAAATAGGATACACGCCTGAATCTATCCCATAGATTTGTCCTTGAAATGTTGAATCAACTGACTCTTCCATGGTTAATATGATGTGACAGACTTGTAATGATATCTGGTTGTGTAACAATCACCTCTTCCCTGTAATCACAGGTAACTAATCATAACCAATCATAGGTAGACTAGACCAGACTACATCCAAGTGGATTCTGATTATTCGCAGAATCAGATACTACTGGAAAAATTAAGTTGAAAAAAAAAAACTAAATACCTGACGCAGTACAAAACTGAAAGCAAAGAAATTGGCATAACACCTGCTTCAAGACCTGTCCCAGATTTGCTGTAGAAGAATGCCCCACTGCATTCTAAAACTTTAGACTTAAGTGCAATAGGGCATTATGAAAAGGTAAACCATAATCACCTAAATTATATATTTATATTTTACATTCTTGGATTGCTTTATTCATTTCTTTACAGGGTCAACTATGGTCTCAATTTGATCACATCACACTACCAGCTTTCAGACAAAGGACTTGTATTTACAAGTCATATTCTACTTGATTTATCGATTACTATTGCTGCAATCAGCATAGTAATAAGTAAGCATAGGAAATAAATGCCTTTTAAAAGATGAATGCATGTATTCTCAGAAAAGTAAGGTGTTCATCTTCAAAAATCCATCTTTAATTTGTTGGACATTGTTTTAACAATTCTAAAATCAGCCTGCCACTAAAAACAATGCAGCCAAGACTTGAGTGTGGGAAAAGCTTTATTCTTATCAACTGGAAAAATCAGCCCTTTGTTTTGCTTTGCTCTTGTTTATACTGAAATTCTCATTTGTCATCATGTTGTTATAGCAGCTGTGGGCAATATTTTGCCTTTGTATTTTGAGTTTGCATGGTAAACATACACAAAAAGCCACCCGCTATGCAGTATTATGTGCCTTTCTGTCTCAAATCGTAATTATCTTATGTAAGCCTCATCCCATACAATGGATGGATATTAGAGGTGGGCGATACCGGGAATTTTGGTATGAGTAAACACAGGGCCAGTATCGCCGATACCGATTTTTAATATTTAAGCTTCATAGATCCAAAGGATCCAAAAGACCCAGGAAAGAATTTTGCAAAACATTGTATATGACAACAAAATACTTTATTATAACAATCAATTTTTTTAGAAACAATGCAAAAGTAATTGGCTGAGGGAAATAATAATATAGTAAGTCTTTAACCTTTATGTAATCATGTGGGCACTATAAGTCACTATAAATGTCATACTTGTATTACTGTGCAAATATTCAGAATAAATATTCAAATATACAGAATAAATTGTTCTGTTCATAATGTTTTTTCTAGTCACCTCTCATGTATCTTTCAATCCTTTTGTAATTTTGTTTCCACTGTGTGCACTTACATGTTGTTTTAATTCTATATAATTCCCTGTTGTGAAATAATTCAAGCTTTACCTAATGAGCGCAGCACTGAGAGAGAGTAGATTTTGATTAATCCGCATGCGCAGCAGTCTGTGCATGCGGGAGAAAAAAAGCTTGAGTATCGATCTTTTTACACAAGTATTGATCAATATCAATACCAGTGTTAGTATCGATATTATCGATATTTGGATCGATCCACACTTAACAACATTTGCAGGCTGGAGTAGCATCATGAGAGAAAATTCAGTTTTGTCTTTACAAAAAAAATGCTTTTACAAATTAAGACTTTTCTGAGAAACTCAATGACAGGCTCAATGTATTGGTCATGTTGTCAATAGAGAAAAGACTAGTCACAGAGATGACTGACTTCAGCAAGAATGTAATTGAGAAATGGAAATGAAAAAAGGAGGGCAAATTCATGTTCAAATAGAGCAATTTTTTAAAGATCTGTTTTATTTATTTGTTTGTTTTTAATTTGTTGGCGCCCCCCTGTTTTTTTTAGCACCAGCTCCCACTGACTTGTAGATGGAGAGACAAACTGTGTTCACTGACAATATATTTCTGAAGTGTTCCTGAACCCATTGCAGAATGATGTCGGTTTGTAAGGCAGTGCCACCTGAGGGATCAAAGGTCATGGGCATTTAGTATCGGCCTTGCCTCTTTCTTGCAGAGATTTCTCCAGATTCTCTACATCTATTGATAATTTTATGGACTGTATATCATGAATTTCCTAAATTCCTTGCAATTATATGATGATAAAGGTTGTTAAATTGTTGGACTGTTTGCTCATGCAGTTGTTTCCAAAGTGATGAACCTCACCCATACTTACTTGTGAACGACTGAGACTGTCAGGGCTTTCAGGCCCTTTATACTCAATCATGACACTCACCTGTTTCCAATTAACCTGTTCAACTGTGGAATGTTCCAAACAGGTGTTTTTGAGCATTCCTCGACTTTCCCAGTCTCTTTTTCCCCTGTCCCAACTTTTTTGGAACATTGCAGGCGTTAAATTCAAAAGGAGTGAATATTTGCAGAAAACAATAAAGTTGATCTGTTTGAACATTAAATATGTTGTATTTGCAGTGTATTCAATTGACTATGGCCTGAAAAGGATTTGCAAATCAAAGTATTCTGGTTTTATTTATGTCTTACACAACTTCTAAACTTCGTTGGAATTGGGGTTTAGCACTACTGTCAGTATGATGGGTGCCGGGAACACATCATGGTTTCCATCTGACCCTCCTTCTGGTTTTTTCTTTGTGTTAGTGTGAGTCCTTTCTACTGTCTGTTGTTTCGAGATTGTCTTGATTACATGTTTTTGTACGATGTCATTAAATAAAACACCAACACTTGCACTTACAGTACTGTGCAAAAAAAAGGCCACCATTACATTTTTGGTTTTAACAATGGTATAATGACCATATCTAACATACTGAAAATTCACTACACACCTCTGTCACTGCCTGGACCTTTTCTTTGCTTAGCAAAAGAACATTTGTTGTCATAGTGCTCACATTAAGTGTCCTTTAATTGACAGTCAGGCTCCATCACCTTCATTTGCAGTGCTGTCATGAATGAGAACCTGGACTGCTAGGTACAGGAACTTTCTGTACAGGTTCTGTTTGGGATCTGACAAAACACACATTAGCTGTACAAACCTGACTTTGTTAAATGTAAGACCATTTGGTATTTTGCGGATCCACCGCAGTACTAATGGTTGAAATAAAAAATAAAAAAAACAATCTTTTTTTGCTTTTTCCGAGAGCCAATGTTATTGTCCTGTACAATTACATTTTTTTTCCAGATTCACTTTCATTTAACTGTAGATTAAATAAATTAGATTTTTAAATAAAAAAAAATTTGTATTATTTCCTCCTTCCTTGTATTGATTCCACATAGTCCTCGAGAAATTAAAAAGTGCTGAAAAAGAAATATTTAGTTTTTTTCCTCCCTCCTTAGTAGATTCTTAAGTAGCGACATCCGAGAAACAAGCAATTAAAAAAGTCTGACCTAATTTAAGATAAGCGTCAGGTGAAGTTTTGCATATGCCCAGAAAGGAGGCTTGGAGAGCGTAGTCACATAGCCTTCTCAATAGAGCACTCTTAATGGAAGAGTATTACTAAGGTTCCTCTGCATTTACGTGATATTTTACATGGCAAAAATGAAGAAAATACATTAGTGTAAGCATTTTATATCTCGTTTATTATTTAAATAAATCAAAGTGTATGACAGGACAATCAGTTATCATCACTTTATGTACAGAGGTACAAGTGCAACTTTCTTGAAGTAAATTTATATGTTAAACACTATTTTAAAATAAGAGGTTCTGCAAAAAATATATGCACAGTTTTTTTGGAGTCCATTTCTGCTCTAATGCACACTGTTATTACAATAAAAGCTATAGCATACCAAAACTACTTGACATCTTTGCTTGTATAATTGAAAATCTTCTTATATGGTTTGTAATGAGGAAGTGTTAAAATCAAGAAAAATTCATATCTGTCGAAGGAAAATGTGACTTTGTTTCTATATTCAGGTTGATTATTTTTGTAAATATTTGAGATCATACTATAAAATTGGCCTCCAATGGGTGCTGAAAACATTTTTACTTGTAAAGAACTTTCCATATTTGTCAATAGATAACAGTGTTATCCATGATCAGAAACCAAACCAGTTACTGAACAATTTGGCTTAAGATGTAACTTATCTGACTCAAGTAAGTGAATTTGTGTTAACTGATGTATATTGACGTATCATGTAAAAATGCTTAGTTAGCAACTGTAGCACCACTTCAAAATGATAGAAGCACTTCAAACTTCAAACAAACTTTGGGAAAAAGGGATGTGTACCTGTACTTTTTACTGTTACTTAACTACTGTTTAAAAAGATAAAGAAAAAAGTATTACTTGAGTCATTACGGTTACGACTTACAGTTGTTTAACCCCCAAGGTCCAGGATAAAGGATACAGATAGATTTATGGTTATTTAAAAAATCTTCCATCAGGTGTGCTGAGAAATGTCAGTAATATTCAGGTCACTGGGTGGAACCTGGTCTGCATAAATTAAAAATCCTGTGAACAGACTGTCAGTCCAAAATGGATCAAAGAACAGTCCATTCTGTTCAGAGTAGAAGATCTGAAGCCAAACCTGGTCTCGTTTCTGGAGCCGAAGCACAGTTGAGCCTGAGGCTACGTCATGATTTCCAGTGTTGGCATCAAAGGTCTTGATCTTATACTGCCCGTTGTGCACAAGCCCTATTGCTAAGTGTTTATTAGCCAGTGTGATGTCATAGCTGAAGTAGTACACCCCTGGGACAGCACAGGTGAACTTGCCACTGCTTGTATTGTAATGGCTGCCCTCGTTCATTAGGATACGGTCAAAACGGATGGGCATGCGCTCCTTGGGATAGCTCTTACTGATTGCAACAGAGAATGCAGAGCGCACCTGTGCACCACAATCACAGCCACCCGGAGCACCAGCCTTACCCAAATCACCAATTTCTCCCTTTAGCCCTCCAGGCCCACGCACACCAGTGGACCCATGTGCACCTTTCAGTCCCTTCGGCCCTGCCCTTCCCACAACTCCTTGGTGACCCTTCAGGCCAGCTTTACCTGGATTTCCTATACGGCCTTGTTCTCCTGCAAAGGAAATGTATACATACAATTAATGTTATGAATTATATATATATATATATATATATATATACATACATATACACATATGAGCTGCTGTTTCTCACTGAGCAGTAAGGCAGCTGTGGCTAATGAAGTTCACAGTGAGTGAGCACAGTGTTTATAAAAAGAAGCACTGTTGTGTCTAATCCAATCATACCTGCACAATACACGCTAACATACACCACCACTTCATCAGTGTCACTGCAGTGGTGAGAACAAAACACCACCCAAATAGTACCTGATCTGGGGTGGTTGTGTTGCATTATATATGCTTTTTTTGACTGTCAAAAACTTTTTGGTCTTTCTTCCGGAGCACATGGCATCATCCAAAAATAGTTTTTGTTTAATCATGATTACAATTATCTCTTGGCATTATCGGTTTGAAATGAGTTTTTTACCTCATTGCTTACCCTAAACTGACCCCATCCTACTTTCTTTTGGAGTGTGTTGTGAAGCCTAAAAAAAGAAAAAGCATGTATAGCACACTAGCTGAGAAAGCTAATCAATGTCTGCATGTGTTTCATCTGGGTACTTTGGTTTCCAGTGTCTCTAAAGTGTCCTGGTTTGACTGCATGAGTGCACCTTATATCGGAACCTTTGCTTTTCAGTTTCCCAATAACAACTGCAACTAAACATTTCTGGAAACTTTTGATTAGTCCTGCACTTTAGCTTGAGACATATTTATTCCATATCTCTGTACAGAACAGCTTCAATTCTAGAATATTGGTGGGTGTCCTCCACAACATCTCTATTGGAAACCAATACTTGGCCATGACCCATGTTGTTTTAGATTAAAATCACAAACAGATCCCCTGAGATTGTCCTTTTATATATAATAAATTATTCAAATTAAACAGCTATATGAATGATGGCAAGCTGTCCTGACCAAGATGCAGCAAACAATGATTCCACCATCACCACGTTTCACAGATGGAGTCTAATCCTGGAATTCACCAGACATAATGCTTCTCATTTGAACCAACAGCTAATTTGAGCTTTTTTCCACTAATGGTTTAACTTTGGTAAGTTCAGAAAGCAATACTTCAATCACATTTCTTCAATACATGATATTTGGTTTAGGTGATCACCTAATTAGTGCCTCATCAAGAAGAAAAGAGGTACGCCTGTGTTGGAAATCAGCTACTGGAATGTAATTGATGATATTAATTATTAAATTTATATTAATTATTAATTATTAAAAGATATACTGCAAATTTGTGTTTTTAGACATTTTAAATTTGAGGTCGTCTATTCATTTTATCCAGAGCTGTAATGCTGAGTATTAGTGGAATAGCAGTGGAAACAAACTGACAATCACCTTTTTCTCCTTTCTGACCACGGTCCCCATCTTTGCCATCCTGTCCATCAGCACCAGGTGAACCCATTTGTCCGGCACTGCCACTTGGACCTGATGCCCCAGGAATGCCTGGAGGACCTTGAGGCCCTGGCAAACTGCACACCAGCTGAGATGAATGAATTGTGAAGTTGTGTTCTTTCTTAATAGTAGATTTTGCAGTTAGAATGGAGGAGAGACATAGTAGACATGTGTTCATCAAAAGCCAATACTTGCTGCTGCTGCGACTGGAACACATTGAAGAAGCAATGTAAGCCAAAGTTTTGTATTACATAAGACATCAGTCATTGTTAGGTGGGTACATTGAAACTGGTCACATTTCATTTGGTGATACGTTTAGATTTAAATAGGATTTAGGTATAAGAAAAGCTAAAATAATCCCTGTACATTTAATTCATTTGGTCAGTACAGACTGCTGCCTTTTATAACACTATAGCATGCAACCACTTTTGATTTGTAAGCAAAACCAAATAAACAAAGTAACATATTTGCAAAGTAGTGAAGGGCACGCATGTGCAAAATTACTCACCATATACCAACAGACCCCATTTTCCCTCAGCAAAATTTCAGATTGCTCAAACAAGCTCTAGTCTAAAACTCTTCCATACAACAGCAGCCCGAATCCACCCCGTCTTCACACGCATGCAGATGCTTGGGGTATGATGTAACAGACTGGACTTGTGGATGGGGACTTTTACAGCGATCGTGAAAAGTCAGCTGCTGCAGTTCAGAGTTGTCCTCTCACAGCTCCAAAGCAAAGCTTAAGACTATATAGAATATTAGACAAACACTACTGAAAGCTAAGCACTGGTACAGTTAGCATTATACAATCCATGCATTGCTCCTTATCAACTGCCTATAGAAAAAAAACCCCATCACATTAGCCTGAAATCAAGAAAACACTTAAAAATTAAGTTAGAAATGTGATTCATTGATGTAACACTTCAGAGCCATCAGTCTGCTTGGATTTGTCCCTACCTACCGTATAGTTCTAGATTGGGGAAAGTTTTCCTAATTGTCCCTGCATGATTGTTTGAATTGAAAATCCATTCATTCCAACATGCTGAATTGTATGCTCCTTTGACAGGGCAGTTTCATAAGACATAAATGGCAGTCAGTGTGGGATTTACATTTACGGCATTTAGCAGACGCCCTTATCCAGAGCAACTTACAATTAATAGTCTTACAATTCAAGCAATTGTGGGTTAAGGGCCTTGCTCAGACCAAACTGTGGCAAAGGTGGGATTTGAACCCTGGACCTTCTGGTCCACAGTCCAGTACCTTAACCACTTAGTCGGACCAATCACAGCCAAGTCTTTCTAAGTCACCACTGGCACTTGTCAGATTCCCTGATCACTAACCTCCTGGTTTAGTCACGCAGTGTGAAAATACAGATCAAATAGTAAATACGCTGGTCACAAACATTAGGGGATACTTCAAAATGAAATTTCCCCCAAGTGTTGTGAGAAGTATATAAATAATTGACACACCAATACACAAAAATAGGGGAAATTTCTAAATGAATATGAAGCAATTAAAAAAGAAGCATTTCTTTTAGATAATCAGAAAAGCTAATGAAAAGTCAAATATAATAGTTTGAATACAGAGGTGAGTTGCAAACTCAATTATCATGATAGAGTAGCAAGTGACATTCATTTTGAAATATCCCCTAATTTTTGTGAGCAGTGCATTATCCAAACAAAAAACATAGTAAAAATCCACATTCAGTTACTTCAGATCTTTATATTGCTGCAGATATTCCAAAACTCATGGACACAATGTTACATTTTGCAATGCAGACTACACATACAATGATTAATAAAGACATTCTTTATCACATACTTATCACACAAGTTAGTCCACAGTTTTGCCTCAACATTAAATGACTAGACCAGCCAATTAACTCAATCTAAAGCAATTACTAAGATGGAACAATTTAAAAAAGCTCAACAGCCCAGCTTATTTTGTATCACTGGGAAAGGAAGTTGGCCATTGGGTCGTCGGGTCGACTGCGTTTCATTCTGAATGCCTCCATCTCCTCCTCTGTGGGTTCGAGCACCTCCTTAAGACTGTTATATGGCCTTTTTCTTTCATCTATCTGCATCATCTCTGCCACCTGCTTCAGCCGCTGCTCCTCCGCACTCAGTGCCTGCCACAGAAAACATTCAGCTTATCAGTCATCTGCTGTAGAGCTTCAGAGAATCTTATCTAATATATTAATCAACAGTCTTATGGTTTAATTAAATACAATTATTTACCCCAAAATGTGTAATTATTTGGGTTTTCAGCATCATAACATAATGCAGTTTAAAAATAAAATGCATGTTACTGTCATAAATAATGATCACCTTACTTAAAGTATTATGGTGAAAAATAAGTATTTGTTCAATAAAATTTTAACTCAATACTTTATAACAGAACCTTTGTTCAATAACAGAGGTTAAACATTTCCTGCAAGTCTTCACCAGGTTTGCACACACTGTAGCTGCTATTTTGGCCCATTCCTCCATGCACATCTCCTCTAGAGCAGTAATGTTTTCAACTCCCTCCACAAATTTTCTATTCACTCTCCTTACACAAACCAAGTTAACCAACATAGCGCTGTAGTTCATTTAAATTCAGAAACAATAAAAGGTACAATTTAAGTTCAAGTACAATAAAGAATGAACCAACAAGGTAACTTGTGTATTCTTCACAGTCACTGTTTAAACTGGAACAACAAAAACAATACCAAATATAAATGCCGCTAATTCCAACTAAATGTCTGTTTATTTTATTTTAAATTATTTTTATTTATTTTATTCTCTCTCAAGTAAATCACTATTGTTCACTGAAATTATGCACACACTAAAATTTATTTAAGTCAATTCATTTATAACATTAATATTCGGAACTTCACTGTTCCCTGTTAGAATGATATTTACTATTAATGCATGTTGCACACAGTTACACTGAAAATACACTGTAGAATATCCGAAAAAATTAAGTGGACACCCCTCTGCGATTGGGAGGGGGTTAATGATAAGAAAGCAAAGACTCTAGGATGAAGGCAGAAAAACCTAACATTTAACATAGATGGAAATATCACAGAGCAGCATTTGAGCAGTATTGAATTACCAAAGCGTCCATTATAAGACAAATGGTGACTGTACAAAATGAAGTATATACATAAACAATAAATAAACACCTTTTTCAGCTTCTCTTTCTTTTTTACTTCATCTTCCTCATCACTAACGTCTGCATCCTTCTTTTTATGCTTTTTGTTCTTCTTCTTCTCTTTTATCTTTTCTTGGTGCATCTAGAAAAAAGGGGTGTAAAGATCAAATATTGCACGTCAGCCTATCGAAATGTACAGTGGTGGCCTAAAATAGAATCAGATAAGTCATAAAAATATATAAAAGAGAACCCACTTAAAAATGGAACTAAAATTATACCTGGTTATTTATGTATAAAGAAACACAATCCAATATGGCATCTGTGAGTGACAAAAGTATGTGACCCCCTTGTCAGGAATCAGAACAGATCAGCATCAACTCTTTATAAGGTTCTTAAATCACAAATACAATCTAATACATTTATATATACACACACACACACACACACACACACACACACACACACACACACACACACACACACACACACACACACACACACAAATACCAGACTCTAATATCACCTAGAAATTAACTACTAATCCTAGAGGTTAACATATTTTTGACACTCATAGATATGTAATATTAAATGATTTGGTATAATATATTTGTCATATATGTTTTACTGGTTTCTCCTGGTCTACATTAGGGATTTCTGTAGAAATTATAAGATAGAAAAATAAAGATAATATCTAACATAAATCTTTCAAAGACCAATACATTTCCAACTATATCTGATCAAAATGGGTTTTTGTATGCAGAGAAGAAATAAACAGACAAAGAGCAAAAACAGAAGGCAGTTAGCAAAGTCTTTGTACCTCTAAAAGTGTCTTTGGTGTTTCCTCGTTTGTATCGTCTAACCCTTCCTCAAATGGGATGCATGAAGTGTTCTACAAAAGAACACACTGGTCAGGAAATCTGCATCACATTTACTCAAACAAGAATGTGTGGTTTTATTTTACAAAATCTATAGTAATCACTTGCACATAAAATATAGCGTCCACACTTACCACTGTTTTCTTTCCAGCCTCCCCAGTACAGTAACTCTGTTTGACCAGTGAATGGCAGCATTTGTAACCCCAGATGCCATCTTTCCAGTAAGAGCCCCAGATACACTAACAAAATATAAAGAAAATAGTTAATCCACATAGGCAAAAACAGCAGTCAATCTACACAATCGGCAATTACACAAGTTCTGTTACGATTTGTGGTACCCTCAAATAAACATAACTGACTGTGATACTCAAAGTTTAAAAAGTATTATTTTTGGCTTTACAATTTCCAACAGAATAGCAGTACCTGGAGGTAGTAACAACAAAAATCTTTGTTTTAAATAAACATTTTTTTCTAAGCGGTATAATGAACAATAGAAGTGTCCAGCATCCAGTGGTCAAACAGTTTCAGGTGATAAATGTACAGGTATGCACTGCTTAACACACATTCAATCATCTGTTCAATTTGCCATCCAAGGTTTTACAATTCTAAAAGGAATTTAAAATATTTAATTAAAGTCTTTTAACTCTGCATTTTACAGATCACAGTACTGTACTAAACATACCTAATAAGTATGACACGTTATTTGTTTAAGTACATTTCCATATCTCCTAGAATTATTGTACATTTTCAAAAATTAAAAAAAGCTTCTATCGACTATATAGTCCACACTCCAGTTCCCAGCATGCTTCACTCATGCCATGTCACCCCACAGTCACACTTTACATTCCTGAATAAGCACATCTGTATCTTGTTTGTTATTATCAGCTTGTTTATTTAAATGCTGTACATTCACTATTTATTTAAGTAGTGAAAACTAAGTTTTATATTTTCTGCACATTTTCACAGTGTTAACAAAACCACAGAATACTTTGTATGACCAGAAATCTAGCAGATGGAAGAAAATGGCAAAAGTCAAAGCTCTTATGTTTCAGATTTGCACATTTGCTAATCAAAATCCTTGATCTGGGGTATGTGAAAAAAGACAGGCATTTTAGTGAAGATGAGGTTAGTCCTTTATATGGTGAACAAAGTACGCTGAACACTTGTTTTTTTGTTGCAATTTTAAGGTTACGTGTTTGTTTACTGTTTTATATAACATTTTTTATACTGCACGTTGCTACTAATTATTTTGAAACATGATTAAGTGCCTTTGAACTAGCAATTAAATGAATCATTGGATTAATATGATGAACAAGATATTTTATATCATTAAATAAACTTCTAAATTACTGTACAGAGATATACAGGGTTGCACAATTTAACATCCATCTGATCAATGTTTGTTCATGTTAACGGCCAATGTTAAAATTATAATAAATTATTTATGAATAAAAATCTGTCTGGATGTTGCATGAATGTTGCAAAACAGCTGGTTATATGGTTTCCTAATAGTATGTTACCATGCATTTTATTATTTTATATTATAATATTATATCCACATATTAATTAAAAGTTTCAGCTTTGGATGAGAGGGCATGATGGGTGCTGTGTAGCTCTGTTTTCAGCTTAATCTCCGCTACATTTACGTATCATTTACATATCATTTGTTTTCTTGTGAATTTACCCTTTATGACAGAAGCCTAAACAACTATGATAATGTCAAGTCAATACCAGTTAATGTACCATTTCACAGAATGTAATTTGGACTTTAAATGGCACATACCTGTACTGTTACTGTGATATAAAGGCTATATACTGGGACAAGGACTCTTATGTCTGCAAGCTTTACTCACAGTGTGATTGTTAATAAGGACATCTTCCTCATATTTGGAACGGGCCACGGCTTTCTCCTGGCCTTTAATGATGGCTCCATGCCGAGAATACTCCACATAGTCCTCGGTTTGAGCAAGAAGCAGCTCCCTTGGAGGAGCATCAAGAAACTCCTCACCTCCATACTACAGAAAGGACATGAAAAATCAGGAAAAAAAACCCCGCAAACTTAATGGAAGCAAATTTCCTTTTTTCAAAAAGAAAGTGCATGTACTAGGTCATACTTTTTCCAGAATGCTCTCTTTCTGCTTCTCTTTGAAGTCTTCCTTCTTAACCTTGAAGGACTGGTGAAGAAGCTCCAGCTTGGTTGGGTCAGCCTGCAGGTGCACCTCTGTCCCTTTCTCATATGCCTCCCATGCAAACACTGCAAAAGAGATACAAACCAGAGAGTTAAACTATAGGATTGAGATAAAAGTCTAAAAGAAGAGGTGCAGATATGTGGTATAAAAGGGGGGGGGGTCTTAAAACTGCTGGTGCAAGAAGCTTGTTGATAGTTATAGGAAGTGACCGATTTCAGTTATTGTTTCAAAAGGGTGTGCAACCAAATTTTAAATTGAGGGTGCCAACAATTTAGCAGGAAATTGAATCTAGTTTTTTTTCTAAATGTGTTGTTCCAATACACACAAAAGAAAATAAACGTGTATAACACAATGTGTGTAAAGGCAATAAATTACTTTGATAAATAATTCATTTCCTGAAAAAATTTCAGGGGTGCCAAACAATTTCAGACATGACTAGATACACTGAAATTAATTCTTGTTTAGAAAATTAAAGTAGAAATTTTAAATATTAATGGATTATTACATGCATTACAACAATAGATCATTAAAAAACCTTCTAAATTACTATTAGAGATATACAATTATGCACCATTTAACATTCATCTGATAAATGTCCATTTGTTTTAGTGACCAAGGTCTTATTTATAATAAGAAATAAAAATGCCTTTTATTTTACATTTTTGGAATGCGTTTCAGGCATCAAATTCAAAATGCAAAAAACAATAAAGTTTATTTCGTTTCAACATTAAATATCTTGTCTTTGTAGTGTATTCAACTGAATATGGGTTGAAAATGATTTGCAAATCATCATATTCTGTTTTATACAACATCCCAACTTCATTCATTCACGTTCTTGTCCACTTGCTTATGGACAGGGTCACATGACTAGTCTGTGACTAGTCAGAGGCACAGGGCGCAAGATCAGAAAATCATTGGAACACTAATAAGCACACTTTTGGCAATAAATACAACAATAAGCCTTACAAATATTACTGGACAGTCTTTTGAAACCGGAGTACCTAGAGTAAACCATAAGTACACAAGGAAGACATGCAGACTCCACACAGAAAAGACACAGACACTCCACCTGGGGGCTTGAACTCAGGACCTTCTCATTATGAGGTGACAGTGCTAATCACCAGGTGGCCCTACACTGGCTTCAAGTTAATAATTTGCAAAAGTGGAATTAGTACTAACATGTCTATAAGGGCTACTTACACTGTGTCTGCGCCATGCTAATTGTGTCTCCTGAGTAGCGAACAAAGTTGTCTCCAGCATACCCCACCCTGTTAAAAGATAGCAGGTTCAGACATGCATAAATGTTTAAGTGCCTGAAACACTTTTTTTTTATAGGTATACAGTCAAAATTCACACAAACATAATTAAGATGAGAAAATATTACATCTACAGACTATACAAAAAGTGTGGCAACAGCTTTGAGTTTAAGTTTAAGTCATTACATTTACACAAAACTTAAGAATGCGGAAAAAACATACTCTTCTGGAATCTTGCCGGTGTTCGAATAGGGATTCTCTCTCATGGCTCGCGTCTTTGGGTCATAGTAAGCCGAGTTTGGGTCCAGGTTTCTCAAATACTACAACAATGCAAGGATGTTAGAATTGAGAACATCTTGAGACATACGTTCCAAATTATTACCTTAAAGTTATACTGAGTTGTTGAAAGTAATGTAGCTGTACAAATGTGATTTAAATAAATAAAATTAAAAACACATAATCACAGTCAAAACAACTGCCAGAGAATTGCATGTGGTACAATAATTAGGTCAGTACTCATACTCCTTGTCAGTAATGATTCTCAGTGCATACTGAGGCAGAATTAATAGCGTGTTGGGTTTTTAATCCATGATAATATTGCTGTTAAATATTCCTAAGAATTGTACATAAAGGAAACATCCCTGAACGAGTAATGGGCCTTAAAGTACACCTCTTAGCATCATACAATGATGCAGTCACAGCTATTCCCCAATCTTGTATCAATGGTACATTTGGCCATTGTCATGAATGTACATGGCAATCTGCATATTACACTGATCACTGGTTCCATTGTTATGTAATGGTCCTGGTATCATGTGCGCTGTATACAAGTTTGGGGAAGTTTTCCTATTAGCTGAGACTGAAAACGACACTTAGAACAGTGACAGAACATTTTTCCCACAAACCCTTGTGTCCAGATGAACTGATTCAACTTCTGGCATTTCCTGACCTTAATTATCTGAGCATGCATCAAACAAACAGTAGCTACATATTCTTAAAAAACTACTATTTAAATATTATTCCATAATTACATAGTACATAAATGTTTTATAATGCTGTACATCCAAATATACAGGACTACTTACACCCTTTATAATAAAACATTGGTCAGTATTCTATAACGACTGACAATATCATCAATATGCTCAGAATAGCCTGTGATCTTTCACAAAAATGTATCACAATATCATAAAATATTGTCATATTGTCCACACCTAGCATTACTTCTAAAACATGACAGGCTAAAACTAAAACAATAGTATATTAAACAGTATATTAATACTGTGTGTTAATGAGCTGATTAGTTTCTTTATAAAATGTTGCTCACCTTAGCAGTGTCCTCTCTGATTCTCAGATTCCTCACTGTGATTCTTCTCTTGGAGTCAAAGTTCTGGCCAGGCATGTCAATATCATCTGCGTATTTGTCCTCATCTTCATCCTCGCTGTTGTGCTCCCTCTCCTGTAAAACATAATGGGAATGCAACACAGCTGGTGAAACTGTTGTCCTGTTTACATGAACACTTCAATAATATAGATACTGTAGGATGATGCATCCAAAGATACCACAAATGAAAGATGTATTTGACATAGCATAAAACTACTCGCATACTACATCTTCCTAAAGTACAAAAAGGATTACAAAAAAAGTTGGGACACTAAACAAATTGTGAATAAAAACTGAATGTAATTATGTGGAGATGGCAAATGTCAATATTTTATTCGTAATAGAACATAGATGACAGATCAAAAGTTTAAGCTGAGTAAATGTAACATTTTAAAGGAAAAATATGTTGCTTCAAACTTTCAGTGTCAACCAATCCCAAAAACGTTGGGACAAGTAGCAATAAGTGGCTGGAAAAGGGAAATTGAGCATATAACAAACAACTGGAAGACCAATTAACACTAATTAGGTCAATTGACAACATTATTGGGTATAATAAGAGCTTCTCAGAGTGTCATTGTCTCTCAGAAGCCAATATTTACATTTACATTTCCAGCATTTAGCAGACACCCTTATCCAGAGCAACTTACTGATAGGACTGATACAGTCTTACAATAGCCAAGCTATTATGGGTTAAGGGCCTTGCTCAAGGACCTAACTGTGGCAGCTTGGCAGAGGCTGGATTTGAACCCTGGACCTTCTGGTCCTGAGTCCAGTACCTTAACCGCTAGGCTACCACAATCCACAAGATGGTAAGAGTATCACCAAT
>JAVSBV010126753.1:0-18172 GCA_033117975.1 Parotocinclus spilosoma
CACACACACACACACACACACACACACACACACACACACACACACACACACACACACACACACACACACACATTAGAAAAATCACAATCTCTATAGAGCTTGAGAGAGAGCATGGATAACATATGTATGCGGTTATTTTGAGCATTTCTTAGACATTTTGTTTTCCTCAAGCTTGGCGTTACAGTACAATAATGCAAATTATCGTCGTAATTATTGTCCGAAAATATCATTAGGCTGTATTCTTGCACACCCAGTACACCCATTAATGGCAATAGTATTCCCTGATAGTAGTGCCTCTTTTAGTATGATGATGTGCTCTGCCACATTGCAAATATGCCCATGGATTAATTAAGGAACATGGCAGAAAGTTCAAGATGTTGACTTGGCCTCCAAATTTCCAAGGTATCAATCAATGGCATGTGTTGGACAGCTATGTCCAATCCATATAAGCCCCACCTCAAAACTTGCAGGACATAAAGAGACTGCTACAAATGTCTTGGAGCCAGATACCAGAAAACACCTTCAGAGGCCTCATGGAAACCTTACCCTGAACATGCCAGAGAATGGTCGACAGAAGGTCCCAATCAATTATTTGGCAGGAGATTTTAAGGCAGATTTTATTGTTAATAATTATATATTCACTATAGATATATTTCAGTGGATATTTATGTTGTGTATAGAACACACAGTCTTAGGCTGCCATTATCTTTGAATTAAAATTGTTTAGCAACGATACACGATGACCACAAATAATTATCTGTTTATTTGAAGAATACAACTAGAAAACACAAGACATTTGTATGCAGCATTAAACAACTGGAAAAAAAAACTATCTGAAAAGCTTCTATAGGCTGCAGTCTTAAGTATTTAATGTGATTTAAACTTGAACAATATCAGCATCTGGCAGTTGGGCCAAACTATCTTCAAAAGCTTGATCAGGAATGGTCTTCTTGGAAACATAATCACATAAATCCACTTTTTAATGAGGGGAAACAGGGTAAAAATCCTATTATTATTATTATTATAATTATTATTATTATTATTATTATTATTATTATTATTATTATTATCATCCTAGTATTATGCAAAGATAAATCAAAGTTATATCTTGGTCCAGTTGTCGACCCCATGGTCATATGGTCATTACACAACAAATCTAATGGTGACCAAAAACTTTCGCACAGTATCATATATAACTGATTGTCTAATGATAATGAAATTACCTTCTGTCTTCAGAGTTCTACTATTAGTCCTTAATTAATTTAGATTACCATTGGATTATTATTATTATTATTATTATTATTATTATTATTAATAATAATAATAATAATAATAATATTATTATTAATATTATTATTATTATTATTATTATTATTTTGACATATTGTTACTAGGGATGCTCCGTTCATGTTTTACCGATACCAACCGCATACCGGGTGCCTTCTTTTTATTCTCTGCAGTGAGAATAAAACCTCACATATACTCTAAGTGTTTGTTCTTTAAAATATGTATTCAATTAGTTGTGTTGAAGCATTTTAATGTGCTTCCCCCGTGAGCTATTTTTTCATTGCATGAGGCAAACTTTACATCGTTCACACAGATTGTGTAAAAGTGGCAGACGTGCTTGTTAACGATTTGTCGTGTGCGCCTGCAGAGTGCAAAGAAAAGTGGGTGGGGGACACAAAACTGCACACAGAGCAATGCAAAGCAATGACCGGCATACGCCGCTCACGTGCATTGTCATGGAAATCGTCTGTTAATGATCGTCGGCCGATCGATCATAACACCACTAATTAATTCAAAGAGAAATCTGTAAAACACGAAGGACAAACGTAGGCTTTATGTGCTATTGAAATTCTATTTTTAAGAGACGTGTGCGGATGCAAAATGCCACTTATAGACAGGCTCACACAGTTCACATCAGAGTCATCAGCTCATCTTCTGATGATTCACTGCTTGTTTTTTTCCATCCTCATATGTATCACCTTTATTTGTTCTGGCAAGCCCAACGTGTTAGCACCATGTGGGACACCATTTAGGGACAAGCAGAGCCAAGTGTGTCATCATTCAACAAACACGAAAACAAAAAAAAAGAACATCAACATCAATGGCATCTGAAGTCTGCATAACACGGAGACCTTATCCTCGTGCCACCGGCACAAAACGTGGCCTTAAGAAGCACCATGGAATGACACGCTGTTAAACATGTTAATCGATGGCATGTGTGCATCGGCATGTGTGAACTCAAACCAAATCTGTTTACGTGGCATAACGAGTGTACCCAGAACTCAGAACTCCTCCTTAGTGTTTGGAGTGAATAATGGCATGGATTAGCCAGACTGGGCTTTTTTTGCCTTTAGGGTACAGAAGTAGCTATACAGCAGCCCACATAGCTGTACCAGTGTAATCTCCCCTCAATGCCCTCCTTAAATAGCAGTATTTACACAGCTAGAGAAAGGTAATCTAATGCTTACTGGCTTTAAGTTGTCAAATGCTGCTTTGTATGGCTTTCATACACACACACATGCATTCCCGCTGTTTAAACACATCATTTTTTACTGTCAAAGGTTTCTGGGTTTAAACTGTCCCTTTTTATATTTTAACCACACAAAGAAAAAAAATCTGTTCAGTTCGGAACACAGGGTCAGGGTTTGTATACGTTATAATCACGACTGTCAGTAAAATACAAATATAAAGAGAGCCCAGGATTTTCATAATGCAAAAAAGAAGCTACGGTAGTGAAAGCTACTGAAGCAAGCTAAATGAAAGCTACATACAAATGTTAATGCTCAGCAGCTAAACGCTAAGACTGTATGAAAAGCTGTTTAGTCTAGATTACACAGGCATGTATGGTTTCTATGATGATATGTTCAGAGTTTTACGAGATGAAACGCATACGACTGCTGACATTAGCACACGTCACACTGCATCTAGTCACATAATGGTTTGGCTATAACCCGGGTGAAAATTTAAACCAGACTCGCTGGTTCCTTTCAATAACATTGTCCAGTGAATGAGATATAACACAGGCCACAGACAGTCAAAACAAACGTGGCTTTACACTTACAAAAACACACTTCATTATCTACAAAGACAATCACTTGCTGGATACAATTCCCACAAGTGCTGACGACCCCTAAGGCACAACGGTTAGTGCCAAACTTTAACCAAAGTCAAACTCTTCTGACCAAATAACAGATTTCAGTTGTTCTACTCTTGTTATAGTGATCACTGGCTGTCATTTTGCCAAACCAATATTTGACGTGCATTAAAAGAGCTTTACATTTAGGTCATTTAGCAGATGCCATTATCCAGAGTGACTAACAATTCATAGAGTCTTCCAATTCAAGAAATAGTGGGTTAAGGGCCTTGCTCAGGGACCCAACTGTGGTAGCTTGGCAGGAGTGGAATTTGAACCCCGGACATTCTGGTCCAGTACCTTAACCACTAGGCCACCGCAGTCTGTGCAGCAATTCTGCCATAAAGATGTGATTCATTCAAACGGTTGATGCTGAAGTTTGTTTATTTCAGCAGGGGTGTTAACTGGCAATTTCTCAAACCAATGCCTCTAATATGTTTGTTGTCAGCAGCTGATGTAGAATGTAGTCTTCCTTTCCTTTCTTCATAAATAGCCATACATTCCATTGTAACATTTCATGATTTTTACCAATGCACATGTCGAAACTCTCAAAACCTTCTAGAATCACAAATAATTGGTCATCACTCATTAAAGTAATAATTGATTGACATTTCTCTTAGCTTAGTTCTGGCTTCTGCTACATTGAAACATACCATCCAATATCATACATACAATCTGTTGATTGTCATGCTACCATGCCACAATGTAAGGATAGTCTCTTTATTAAGAAATAAGGCTTGGGGGATATTATACTACTCACAAAAATGGGGCAGTACTACAAAAAGAAATCCTAATGAAATATCCTCTATTTTTTTGCGTTACTTTGCACACATTCTGATACCTGTAGTGCCACACTTATTCCACTGTATGGTTATACTTGAGGACTTAGGTTAGAACCAAATACGTGGTATTTCAAAATTATCCTTGAAGTTAAAATGCATATCTTTTCATACTGAATGTGAGTTATAATTTTAAAAAATCCACAAACACATACTTATTTCATAATAATGCTGGTGCTCAAAACTACACACCTATGCGTGCATGAACAATTACTGTCTGTTTTGTAACAACACCAAAGTAGCTTACTGGAACTGTTTTATTGTGAATGTTCCCCAACTTTTGCGAAGCTACAAGTCAAACCACGTGACATACCCAGTCCCAGCATCTGAGCACCTCATCTTGCTGTAACAATGCCAGGGACAGCATGCTGACTCATAGCTGATGAGACTTGCCTGAAGCAAAGTAGGACCAAAGACCAGGTGTGTTATAGTGTAGCAGGCTTGGCTGCACCAGAACTTACAAGTAGGTTTCTGCAAATCCTGCATTGAAACGTGAATCACTGCTAATCACTAAGTACCACCATTAAAATAAGCACCCTAACACTAATTACACCCATGTGTCACAAGAATAGATTTAACCACTTGTATAAATAGCACCACAATGACTCTAGCAACTATGGGACGATTAGGTCATGTAAAAAATTGGTCAATGTTGAGTTGTGGTTTAGGATCACTGTGTTAATTAAAAAAACTTTTTTTTTCTTTTTTTTTTTTTTTACTATTTTTATTCCATTAATTTGCCTAAGCTTACTTTTACCTAGACCCTCCTCCTCTGCCCATAAATTACACAACACACATCATGATTACTGGGAAAAACTGCAATATAGTTAAATATATTCATAAAACTGCAAAGCTGAAAGAATTTTGTGCCAACCAATATTGCATTGACTTTATTCTGGCCCTCTTCTGTAATTAACGCCTGTCAGTCCCAGTTCTTAGTTCTCATTCTGACCAGCCATGAGGTAGCGAGGGACATACTAATCCATGTGAACAAGCTCGCAGTTTGCCGAAAGTAAGCCAAAAACGATTAAACCGGTGTTTTATGACCGTGCGAAGGAAGAGGACTGGACGGCCTAACCTCTGGTTGCTGGTTTAACTCTCACAGTCACCATGGCTATGAATTCAACATCACATCACAACAAGGCCAGTTCAAACACAATCCCAACAATAGAACTCGTTAGCTTACACAAGGAATGTGCAAACATGCTTGTAGCAAAAAGAAAAAGATGGCCCTTATTTAACTAATGTCACGGTCTGGCTTCTTGCAATCTCCAAGCTGTTATACAAAATCTAGTATCAAGGCTGAATGAAGAGCACCTCAATTTTTATGGCTAAAATGATGGCATGTGTTATGAATCTGTCAAAGGAAGTAACTCTCCATACCAGCTAAGGGCAGTAGTTTGTACGTGTTCACAATAATGACTATTTACATCAGGTCAAACTTTGGGACGTGTAAGAGGGAACCAGATTACGTGGAATAAACCCACTCTCACAGAGGTAGGACATGCAGTCCAAACCAGAAATATTCATCAATACATCCATCCATTATCTTCCACTTAATCCAAACGGGGGGTCACGGGCCAGCCAGTGCCTACCTGGCCAACCCAGGTGCAAGGGCAGGAACAACCCTAGACAGGATGCGCGCACGCACGCACGCACAGTGACACACTCTTTAGAGAGACCAATTAACCTAAAATGCATGTCTTTGGACTGTGGCAGAAAACCAGAGTACCCGGAGTGAACCCACAACACGGGGAGGATATGCAGACAGCACACAGAAAACACCCAGGCTGCTCCACCCTAATATTGAAGCCTCTTGCTGTGAGGTAGCGGTGCTACCCCGAAATATTCAGGTTTTTTGTTTCTATACTCATTGTCCTTTTCAAATGCCGCCTTTGCAAGGTTGCCACTTTTGGGTCCTTGAGCAAGGGCCTTTACCCACAATTGCTTACAAGTCACTCTGGATAAGGAAATCCGCTAAATGACATAAATGTAAATGCCCACCAACCAAAAATGTCCAGTCACCAGCAATAGGCAGCATTTTATGAAAAGTTAGTAAACAATTTATAAGAGCGTCAGTCTAATAGAGTCTCAGCACAGTGTTTAAAAACTCCAAACAGCACTGCTGGAGTGGCCAGTGAGTACAGGTAGACATTTGGCGAACACATGCAACAGAACCTACAATTTAGATTCCCACCACAATGAGAAAAACAAACTAGGCCTGGTATACAGTGGGTATGAAAAGTATTCAGACCCCTTTCAATTTTTCACTGTTTCATTGCAGCCATATGCTAAAATAAAAAAGCTTATTTTATTTCTCATTAATGTATACTCAGCATCCCATCTTGACAGAAAAAGACATGTAGAAAAGTTTAAAAAAGAAAAACTGAAATATCACATGGTCATCAGTATTCAGACCCTTATCTGTGACACTCATTTAACTCACAAGCTGTCCATTTTTTTTTCTTGAGATGGTTCTACTCCTTCACTGGAGTCCAGCTGTGTTTAATTGAACTGATTGGACTTGATTAGGAAGGGGCACACACCTGTCTATATAAGATCTCACAGCTCACAGTGCATGTTAATGCAAATGAGAATTATGAGGTTGAAGGAACTGCCCAAGGAGCTTAGAGACAGAATTGTGGCAATGCACAGATCTAGCCAAGGTTACAAACGTGCTAAGAGCACAATGGCCTTTATAATCCTTTAATGGAAGAAGCTTGGGATGAACTCTGCAGAACTCTTCCTAGACCTGGCCGTCCAGCCAAACTGAGCAAACGTGGGAGAAGAGCCTTGGTGAGAGAAGTAAAGAAGAACCCAAAGATCACTGTGGCTGAGCCCCTGAGATGCAGTAGGGAGATGGGAGAAAGTTCCACAAAGTCAACTATTACTGCAGCCCTCCACCAGTCGGGGCTTTATGGAAGAGTGGCCAGATGTCTTGCACTGAGGATAGGCTTTCATGAATTGTTAAAAAACACATGAAAGACTCCCAGACCATGAGAAATAATATTCTTTGGTCTGATGAGACGAAGATTGAACTTTATGGTGTTAATTCTAAGTGCTATGTGTGGAGAAAACCAGGCACTGCTCATCACTTGCCCTATACAATCCCAACAGTGAAACAGCTTCTTCAGCTGCCATTGCCCCTGGTTTACAGGACGACTGGTTGCAATTGAAGGAAAGATGAATGTGGCCAAGTACAAACGTATCCTGGAAGAAAACCTCTTCCATAGTGCTCAGGACCTCAGACTGGGCCGAAGGTTCACCTTCCGACAAGACAATGACCCTCAGCACACAGCTAAAAAGTGGAAGAATGGCAGAGAATCCCCAAATCTTGTTTGAAAAACTTGTTGCATCATTTCCAAGAAGACTCGTGGCTTACTTATGACCATGTAATATTTCAGTTTTTCTTTTTTTAATAAATTTGCAAAAATGTTTACGTTTGTTTTTTTCTGTCAAGATGGGATGCTGAGTGTACATTAATGATAAATAAAATTTACTTTTTTGATTTTAGCAAATTCAGTTTCAAGGGGTCTGAACTTTTCCTACCCACTGTTCATTAGGCTTGTTTCTTCCCACTGAAACTATAGTTAAAAAACTGTAAAAAAAACAAAAAACTGTTTGCTAGTGACCAAGAAACAACACACTTCTGCCAGTTACTACTGGTGTTGAGTATTTTCTACTGCTGATGAATGAAATACTACAAGAAAATATGATTATCCTGCACATAATGCTTAGGTCGCACACACTTGCCAGCACATACCTACACCCATAATAATTTGCCTGCCATGTCCTATGTTGCAGTGGCCACTTAACATCTGATCAGCATCTATGAATCTATAAAATGCAAGTGAAATAAAATCAGAGCGAGATTACACAATCCTACACTTAGTATGTGAGTCAGACAGAAACCAGCACCTTCCCAACGCCCATATTCTACAGACAACCACTTCCTTGTGAACTTCCTTAATAAGGGTCATCAGGTAGGACCTTCCTTCGTAAGTGTTTCCTTAAATCAAGACCACCACACCTCCGGAAGGCTCAGCAGTGACTTCTGGTGTCCCAGACCCACTCTCCTTCAAGTTCACTGCACAAACCTACTACTTAAGTTCCAATGTACACACTAAACTCACCACTTATATTTGCAATGTATATCCACCTTAGCCTCCCTAATCCTCTAGGATTTACCTAGGAATTATGCTATTCCTAAATACAGTATTTAGTCATGCCCTGCCCTTTTCCACTCACCACGAACCCTTTTTATGCACAACCACTGACTAGCCCTTTCAACTACATCTGACAGTTCTTTTACAGCTGCCCATAACGCATGGCCTTTAAATCCAAATTCAGTTAGCAGATGGTGGTGGACTTCGCTACAAAACCCCTAACACCTATCTCTACTGGTCTAATATGTGCCTTCCACTAGTTCTGAATACTTTCATGTCTTCTTTTCATAAGCCCCCTCAACTCCATCCTCAAATAGATATGTCAGCTTTGTAAAATAAACTCTTCTCCTACCATATCAGGCCTCAATGTAGTTATTGTAATGCAGTGTTGAATCTTCAATGTGTTTACATCCACTATCTCGAGCTTCAGGTCAACTGGCAATATTCACCCTCTGTGTTCAATCGCCATTACACTGCTTCTCACGCACAGAATTTAATCTAGCACCCCTGCTGGTGTCCTAAGCACCTGACCATGCCTTAATGTAGACCAACCCTGCAATAAACTAACTATGCATGTTGACAAAATATGCTTCAGTGTCCCTTTTTTAGCACATAGCTTGCAGCTGTGTCACTGACCACAGCGATTCTCTGCTTCTCTACCCTGTCCCATCTTAACCATTGCCTGTTTTACTTGACATGCTGTTGCTGCATGCCACGCTACCTCTTCTTGTTTGTGTATAAAATTAATAATCATATGCCTTCCCTCAGGTGACACAGCCTTATTAAATTCTTTCCACTCATCACCTTACCCTAGCCCCTCCCTCCGGCTTTGTATTTGCCCTATCATGTCTTTAAGCTCCAATGCACGTTTTTCTACCTGTACTGCCTCATGAGAATTCCTTTTTCTCTGACTGACTGACTGATTACCGTGTCATTTGATCCTAACATTTTGTGACCTGCTTTCACGCATATAAATTCCTCCACTAAGCTTGTCAGTGGCAGTTCTATCGCCCCTGTTCCAAAACCACACCCTACTTCTTCGTCAGCGCCGAACTCCCAGTCACTTTCTTTGTTGTCGTATTATTCACCAATCTTTCCAACCTATGCACCTCAGTAATTGACACGTCATAAACTGTCAGTGTAAACCTTATAAGAGGAAGCAATCTAAACTGAGAACACCACAATTCTCCCCTCCTAGCATGCTCCTCCTCCTTTCTCCTCTTCTTTATAACCGCTGCTCTACTCAATTTCTTTAACCTACTTTTCCTCTCGTCCTGCAGTAACTCTATTCCCCCTCTTTCTTTCTCCTTTCTTCGCTTCCACTGTTTTCTTAACACCATTAACTCTCTAACTCTTTTAATGAGTTGCAAAATTTCTATTTGCCACCTTGTTGTGTCCTGACTATTTTTTATCTTCTCTGAGATACCAAATCTTGATACACCATACTCATAAATAAGTTTACCTACCCTGTTCAACTTGTTTTTTTGCTGTTTCCTTCAAACCAGCCATTATACCTTTCAGCTTATCATTAACGTTTATCCATCTCCTGCAGCTGGCTATCTCACCTTTGGTATTTTCCCAATTCCTTTCCAACACCTTTTATTTTACCCTGGTGTGCACTAAAACTCGTTTACAACATGGTAGAGGTATTGATATCTTTTGAGCTGTGGTATGTTACCTGCCACTGGACTTCACCTGACCAACCTAAACAATTCTGCAATGAGTATTGACCTGTGTGGGCTCCTTGCACTCCTTTCTCCAAGCACCTCTTCTTCCATTGATTAATTCTCAGCCCTCTTTCTGATGTCACCATCCACAGACACAAACCTGCAGTGTCTCTGCCGCTGTTATCCTGCTTGCCTCTATGTTTAACCCACATAGTCAAGTCCATAACCATGTTATCCACTTGTGAGTCATCTTCCACCCCTGCTCTCACAGACTCCTGGGGTGTTGTAGTATTTTAGTGTAGCTTTGCTTGGCTGCATACACACGGTTAACCATAGCTGCTGAAATGACGAGCACAAGTAAAATAGATTTGAATGGGAAGATAAAAGCTTAACTTAAAGATTATTCCTTTCTTTTTGGATCACTGCTTCTTTTTAGCAGTCAATATTTGAGTATATAACACTACGTGCAGCTTTGTTCACATTAAGCATTGTGCAATGCTCAAACATTTCATTCTGCTGCTTCAGATGCCATTTTAGAATTATTCGCTCATAAATGTGCCATGATCACTAAATCTCTGGCACTGATTTGTGGCACGCTCCTAATCGGTCTCCATTGGCAGGTGCTTGGCAGAAACCATACCCTTATTGTTTAGGGCTGCTCCAGTCATCTGTCGATGGCAATTTGTCACTTGTTGAATTTGGTCAGGTCTTTACTCTTGAACATTTCACCCACAGCCCACACTTGACTGTGACAACTCACTGTTCACTGTTCACTTCATATATAACCGAGAGCTTAACATGCTTTTGTAATGAGATAATCAACGTTCTTTATTACTCAAACTGTTATAATGTTTTGGCTGCTTGGTACAGGTTTCCGCCATTATAACATACAGTGGGGAAAATAAGTCTTTGATACATTGTTTTGCAATTTTTCCCACCTACAAAAAATAGATATAATTTTTATCGTAGTTACAAGTCAACTAGAATCTAAAACAAAATCCAGAAAACCACATTGTATAATTGTTAAATAATGAAATTGCATTTTTTTTGCATAAAATACGTAATTCATCACCTACCAAACAACAAGAGAAGGCTCTTATATAGACCTGTTAGTTTTTCTTTAAGAAGCCCTTCTATTCTGCACCCATTACCTGCATTAATTGCACTCATTACCTGTATAAAATACACACTCAATCAATCACATTCCAACCTCTCCACCATACCCAAGACCAAAGAGATACCAGGGACAAAATTGTAGACCTAAACAAGGCTGGAATGGGCTACAGGTCAATATGCAAGCACCTTGGTGAGGAGGCTACAACTGTTGGCTTAATTATTTGAAGAGGGAAAAAAAAATGCAAGATGACTGTCAATCTCAGTCTGGGGCTCCATGCAAGATCTCACCTTGTGAGGTAAGGATGATTTTGAGAAAGGTCAGGAATCAGCTCAGAACTAAACTTGAACCTGGTCAATTACCTGTTAAGGGCTAAAGATGACTGTTAGTAACACACTACGCCATCGTGGATTAAAATTTTGCAGGGCTCACAAGGTCCCCCTGCTCATGCCAGGAAATGTACAGGCTCATTTTAAGTTTACCAGTGACCATTTGGATGATCCAGAGGAGACATAGGAGAAGGCCATGCAGTCAGATGAGACTCAAACAGAGCTTTTAAGTATGAACTCACCGTGTTTGGAGGAAAAAGGATGAGTACAACACCAAGAACACTGCATCAACCATAAAGTATAGGTGTGGAAACATCATACTTTGGCGGTGCTTTTCTGCAAAGGTGACAGGATGACTGTACTGCATTGAAAGGACAATGGATGGGGTCATGTATCGGGAGATTTTGGCCAACAACCTCCTTCCCTCAGTAAGAGCATTGAAGATGGATCGTGACTGGCTCTTTCAGTATGACAATGACTATGGCAACTAAGAAGTGGCTCTATAAGAAGCATTTCAAAGTCCTGGAGTGGAATGCAAATTAATTATTTAATACAATGTGATTTTTCTGATTTCTCACACATTTGAAGTGTACCTATGATAAAAAATTACAGACATATCTATTCTTTGTAGGTGGGAAAACTTCCAAAAATAGCAGTGTATCAAATACTTGTTTTCCCCACTGTATGTCCATGGTATGATAAGATTATTGTTTTTGTTATTGTGTTATTACAATCCCAAATCAGAAAAAGCCAGTATGGAAATGCTAATTTAAAAAAACAAAAAAATGCATTTGTTATGTTGCTTCCATTCCTTCTCACAACAATTCAACACTTCGTATCCTTGTTGACAAAACGTTTAAGTCTTTCAGGTGTTGTTTTTTTTTTATTTTTCCATTTCATTCTTAATGGGTAAAGGGGTAAAGGGTCTTCATTGCTGCATCTCTACTGGGGACAGGTCAGGACTATAGGCACTCCCTCCTCTTCTACAGCCTTTTCCATGTAATCTGTCATGTGTTTTCATTGAAAAATGCATGGATGTCCCAGGAAAAGATGTCATCAATGAGGCATCGTATGTTGCTCTTAAACATCAGTGTACTTTTCTCAACTGATGTCATCACAGAAGTGTAAATGACATTTGACACAACCCCTTACCATGACAGACCACCACATTAGAGTCACTGAAGTGCTGAGAATAATCCACCACCCAATTAGTACCCGATCTGTGGTGGTTCTGTGGTGGTCCTGACCATTAGGGAACAGAGTGAAGTGGTCTAACAGAGTATGTAGAGAAACAGACAGACTACAGTCTGAGATTGTGGAACTTGAAAGTGCATCTATGGGGAAAGTGTATCTGATTAGTGAGTGTGTTTACATGCACCTGAACTGATAACTACAGAAAAGCGGATTTGGTCAGTAATCCAATAAATGAATTTAAATGGGCCTGGTTAATCTTATAATGGGAAAGCTCAGAGATTACTATAAATAATTATAAAATTATTACTATACGATAATTATAACAAATAAAATACATGGTCTATGGAAAAAGGTTCTAAGTCTCTTAGAGCTGACCTGGATTCGTGTCCAATCAATGCTTTACATGTGCTGAGTAATCTGGCTACTGTACTAAAATTTTGCTCTCTCTATCAGACTTCAGATTCTACTTTCCAGACCATAATCTGAACTTTTACTTAACGTGTCTTGGATGTTAAATGGCGCATGCCTGTATATACATCAATGTGTTTGTTTTATTTAGGCACTCCTTCTGAGGAGTCCTGGCCAGGGGTTAGTACCAGTGAAGAATTCAAGAGTTATAACTTCCCTCAATATCGGCCTGAACCTCTTGTCACTCATGCTCCCAGGTGTGTGTCTTGCATGCGTGCATTTGTGAATTTGAGAGTCAAGATACTTGCATACTTTGTGTACATCCATATGCGCTTGTGTAAGTTTTCTTGCACGCTGAGTTTTGGTTTTAATGTTTGATATGCCTTTTGTCTTTAGGATAGACAGTGAAGGTCATGACTTAATCAATCAGCTATTAAAGGTTAGTAACTATACATTTGCTGTACTAATACAATTAAATAAAAGTAGTCACAATTATTATATTGTTTCCTTATTTTAAGGTTTTTAAATGATCATAGACTGATACTGATCACTGTACTTACTACCAAGTATGATTACAAATTGCGTATGGACGTGTGTGGTTGTGTAGTTTGAGGCAAAGCAGCGAATCTCAGCAGAAGTGGCTCTGCAACACCCCTACTTCAGGAGTTTGGGAGAGCAAGTGCAGAAGCTGTCTGACAGTAAGAACTACATTTTGTCGTTTCAATAAACATGATCTAAATGTTCTATCAAAAACCTGATTAAGCTAATTTGAGTTGCTCAGAAATTACAAGTTAAAAATATTCCAGCTGTAACATAAAAAGCATACCTTTCCCAGATACTACTAGCTTCTATATCATCACAATCTATACATATGTGTGTAAAAACCTGCAGAGCCAGAAATGCAAATTATGTATTTTTACCTACATATTTTAACTGGTTTGTTTTTTCTGCAGCTGCCTCCATTTTCTCAGTAAAGGAAATTCAACTTCAGAAGGATCCAGGAAAGCGTTCACTAACTTATTCAGAGTCAGGTAAGTCCGTCTGGCAGTTAACACGTTCATCCGAGTATAGGCTTTCATAAAGAAATATAAGAAGGGTGCATGGTACATCAGTGCTCTCAGGAGTGTTTTTTTTTTTATTTAAGAAAAAGACAGCAGATGCACCTGTATGTCCCCTTGTGTGTGGGTTTTGGAAACCTGTAATCAAAATTGAAACGTTAATGCAGCAGCATAAATGGCCAAGGAAATATTCTATAATGTATTAACTACATTGTGTCTCTGCTCTATGTCAGCCATAGTGTTGTGCCATGATGAGTGTTTAGTCTGCTTTTTGCAATTTAAAAATGACAATATGACAAAGTGAATCACATGGCAGGGGTGATGAATGCAGGGAAAAGCTGCTGATAGGTTGTGGTATATAAATGGTTAATATTGGCTGCGCTGTGATTATACACTGTAGTCTCAAACTCCTCAATTTTACAATGAATTCAACTTACAGATCTTGTCTGTTTCTCCCGTTGTAATTTGGGGAGTTCCTGTAAGTTAATTGATTTTGCATCATCATATAAACTAGCATAATTTACAACCAACATGTAAATGAAATGGGACTAAAGGTTTTTGTTAGATGTGTACACTGTAAATTATATCACAAAGTATAATAATTCATAGTAACTCACAAAATGTGTGTTAGAACTTTCTGGTTGGAGATATTTCAGTAACTAAAGTGAAGTTCAGAGGGGGTTTGAAGATTAGAAATTATTGTAAGTTAATAAATGTATTAAAGTTTGTAAATAACGTTTACTTTGTACCTACAACTAAAAAGAATGTAAATAACACTTTACATGTAAACTAAGATGAAGGAACAAATTTGAATTGAACTAACTAAAATGAAATCCCAAATGACACCAGACATTTGTATACATTTCAAATAAACAAAACCCAATTTGTTTTTTAAACTAGTGGTGTAACAATTCTCACTGATTACAGTTTACTTTACGATTCTGAGTTCCCGATTAAATTCTCTAACGATTGTTGATTCTTTTTTATATTTCTGAAGTGTAAACAATGCAAAACAATGCATACGTCTTCAGTAGGTTTTAAAATGTTATTTTAAAATGTTTAAAAACTCCTGCAATTAAAATACATTTCATAACTAGTGATATAAATAACTAATTGTTGTTTTAATTAAAAATGAGACCGTTATCATGCCCAGTTTTTGTTTCAATCAAATTTTTGTATCATTTGTGTGTGAAAAGGGATATACAACTTCTTTTATACAAATACAGTCGATTCCGGTTAATTGGACCACCGGTTAATGGGACCAGCCGCTTATTTGGACCTAAAGTACTGAAACAAAGCCTATTATATACGTGGAATTTTATTTGATTATTTGGACCAAATTTCCACTTAATCGGACCAAAGAACGTGTACAGTATGTAATATTTTTTTTAAAAACTCTTGGTCACTGGCATCACTACAACACCCCAGCCCTCTACTTCCACCTACAGGTCTTTACCTAACATTTCCATTTACTACACAAAAGAAGCCACAAATCGCTAGATATCGCTGGATAAGTTGTTCAGACGTTGACTGGAATTTAGTAAGAACTTATTTTTTACAGTATTATGCTTTGCATGTTGAGTACCTATACATTGTGTTGTAAATCGTTTAAATACGTGCAAATCTCACAATAAAGCTTTCATAAATGTTTAATATGTTACATAGCCGTCTTGTAACATAGGGTATGTTTGTTTAATCAAACCAGCCGGTTATTAGGACCAAAACGATTGCGTCCCGATGTGGTCCCATTAACCAAAATCGACTGTACATCCCAAATCCCTTCAGTTTCCATGACCCCACTATCTGTTGTTCAAAGAACGCAACAACATTAAAAGATGTGCACATAGAAAGCGCATATGTGATATCTCCGTGATTACTCCGCGAACATGCACATCGTGAAATATTTGCACTGGACACCCCTATTTATATCCATATTAAATTTCATTGTTACTTTTTGTATACATTTTTCATCTGTATGACCAGGTATCAAACTTGATTTCAAAATCCCTGGGCTTTATAACACACATGCTTAGAGATATGCACGTTCATATTGTTCTTCACCTGAATCTTACATTTTGCTATGTTGTCCTGTGTTGAAGAGACTGTCTTGGTGTTTTCCTGTCTTTGTCTGTTTGTCTTCTTTGCACCATTTGTTCCACTTTCTGTTACACCTTTAAAAAATGTGCCCTATGAACCCATTTAAAGTGATGCCCCATAAGATGGGTCCTATGCATCTGGAATATATGCAGAGAGAAGGAGCAAAGCCCACATTGCATCATACACCTTCTTCTTCTTCCTCTACTGGCTGATTCATTGTACCACTCTGGTAACTAAGAAGCTTTCTTGTCTTCCTGTATTTCAAATTCTGACTATTTACATTGATTTTTTACACTCTGCAGTACTTTTACTTTCCATTTTCCATGTCTGACAGGTTTAGCCAAGTACTCAGGTTTGTGTTCAAGTCTTTAATCCTTTCAACGCTTGTTTTAAACATTTTTGTTCCAGTGATGGTGGTTATAACCCTTTGTGTTTGTAGTTGGCGGTTATGTTTAAGATCATGTTAAGATTCTATGTATTGGAATTATCTCAAGGTAAGGAAGAAGTTGTGTTTAGATGATCAGATGGAAATCATACACTGTATAAAGAACTTTATTTTGAATATGAAATTGAAACACTGCATTGTGGGATGTCTGTGGGGATGTAATGCACATCAGATGCAGTGCTATCCATGGAATTCGCCTATTCACTGAGAACATGGAGAAATAAAACACCATAAATAGTGAGTACACACTTGTGTAATATCATTTAAATGTCAAATAATTCAAAATCTGTCATTTCTTATTAATGACATAAGTTGTCAAGGAAAGTATTATTTCTTATGAACAAGAAATGCACTGCTCAAAGTGAATTAAATACATCAATTCCTTCACCCTCCAACAACTGCCTGCATGTTCTCGCCACATGAGGCTGTGCATTGTTGTGCACTAGGAGGAGCCCAGAACCCACTGCACCAACTTAGGGTCAGACAATGATCCAAGGATTTCATACAGATACATAATAGCAGTCAGGGTATACAAAGCCAATTTAAATGAAGTTGGTACGTTGTGTAAAACATAAATAAAAACAGAATACGATGATATGCAAATCCTTTTTAACCCATATTCATTACTATACACTTTAAGATATTTAATATTTAACGGATAAACTTTATTGTTTTTTGCAAATTCACTCGTTTCGAAATTGATGCCTGCAACATGTTCCTAAAGATTTGGGACAGGGACATGTGTATGTTTACTACTGTGTTACATCACCTTACCTACTAACAACACTCACAAGTTTTTTTGTGAACTGAGGACACATTGTTAAAGCTTTGTAGGTGGCGTTCTTCCCGAATCTTGCTTGATGTACAACTTCAGTTGCTCAAAAGTCCAGGGTCTCCATTGTTGTATTTTGCGCTTCATAAAGCACCAGACATTTTCAGTGGTAGGCAGATCTGTACTGCTGGCAGACCAGCTAATACCCGTACGATAAGAAACGTGGTTCTTAAACTTCTGGACTTTTTGCTCATGCAGTTGTTCACAAAGTGGTGAACCTCGCCCCATCCTTGTTTGTGAATGACTGAGCCTTTCGGGGATGCTTGCTTTGTACTTAATCATGACATTCACCTGTTTCCAATTAATCTGTTCACCTGTGGAATGTTCCAAACAGGTATTTATTAGAATAATAATTATTATTATAATAATAAAAAAAAAAACAATAATAATAATAATAATAATAATAATGATAGTTATTATTATTATTATTATTATTATTGTTATCATTATTATTATTGTTATTATTATTATTAACAATAATAATGATGATGATGATGATGATGATGATGATGATGATAATAATAATAATAACGAGGGGTCCCTCTGTACCAGTGGGACGTAGGGCCCTCGCACAACGCCGTAAGTGGGCGTTCCGGTAGAAATCGATCAATTTCCTTGAAGCAGTTTGACGAAATACGTTTAAAATGTGTGTGAAATAGAAGGGCAACTGTCATGCACCAAACAAAACGAAAGTTTGACGAAATACGTTTAAAATGTGTGTGAAATAGAAGGCAACTGTCATGCACCAAACAAAACAGGGGGCGCTGTAGAGTCCTAGAGCTACAGAGGGGAAAATAGCCACAATTTTACTAAGCTGTTTTGAGGCTTTATTGAGCGCAGCATTGTTTGTAGGCTTTAATGAGTTTTTAGGCACTAACACCAAA
>JAVSBV010126764.1:0-18172 GCA_033117975.1 Parotocinclus spilosoma
AAGTGGTGGGCGTGGTCACCTCCCGCTGGTTTTGCTCTTGTCAACACAACTTTTGGAATTTCCTGACCTTTGATAAATGCATAGATTCTCCCAGGGATCCCAAAAATCCTCTAATAAATCGCTGACCCGCTTTTGCAGTAGCTAAGTGGCGACTTGTGGCTTCTTTTTCTTATTCGCTGTCACGTTCTTTGGTCTGATTAAGCAGAATTTTGGTCCGAATAAGTGAATAACATTACACGTATATAATAGGATTTGTTTCTGTACTTTAGGATTTGGTACGAATAAGTGGCTGGTCCCATTAACCGGATTCAACTGTATATGCAAATAGGTTATTAAAAAACCTTTGTAATTCAGAACACACAACTACAACCTGCTATTCTGATAAATAAAACATATGATCATTTGCTTACATGGTATATAGAGCACATTTCTTTGTTTCAGTTATGGAATCAAACAACCAGAACAAAAAAACTTTCACATCAAACTATTTTATTTTAAGCATTATCATATAAATCTTAACCACACCTTTTTGCTTTCTCTGTCTTTAGTCTCATGCTAAGATGATTTTGGTTTGCAGCATCCTTGTTCTGTACAATGTGTATTAAACTATAAGGACACACTTATAACGAAATAGTCAACAAGTGCAAACGAATGGAATACTGTTCTTAAAACAATTGGTGACAAATGAGAAGCATTTTGCAGTGAGTGGTCAGATTTTCAGAAGAAGTGAATTATGGATATTACTGGTGAAAAGTCATATTCCTTGTGTTCTTTAGATGTCTAGACTTCAGAGAATATTTCCAAATCAAATCTCAGCTAAAATACTATTTTAGCTACCTGATTGAAACTATTGTTGCTTATTGCTCACTGATCCTTTAAACCAGTTGACATAGAAAAGCTTGTTCTGCATCTGATTTGTAATGACCTTTCACACTCATAAGTTTGGAGTGAAGTCAAGTCAAGTCAAGCCAAATTTATTTACACAGCCCTTTTTTGCAATAGACATTGTCTCACATCAGCTTTACAGAATCTCAGAGTAACATACCATAACCCTTTTTGAGCAAGACTGGGTTGTTTTGGAGTTGGAGGGTAATATACAGTATCTCACAAAAGTGAGTACGCTTCTCGCATTTTTGTAACCATTTCATTACATCTTTTCATGGGACAACACTGAAGATTTGATACAATGTAAAGTAGTCAATCTACAACTTGTGTAACAGTGTAAATGTGCTGTGCCCTAAAAACAACACACATCCATTAATGTCTAAACCACTATCAACAAAAGTGAGTGCAGTGTTCCCTCGCCACTTCGCGGTTCACCTTTCGTGGCCATAGTGCATCGCCGGTTTTCAAAAAATATTAATGGAAAAATTAAATTGCGGATTTTCACTGTTTCGCGGGTTTTTGCGGAACGTTCAGATTAAAAAAAATATCACAATTTATGAAAAATATGTTACAAATATTAATTCTAACAATAAAGGAATGTTATAAATCATAAAATCATATATGATGTATTACGATTTACAGTAAATAGCTGTTGTGTCTACTTAATGTGTAGGATATGACGTGTTGTCTTGCCTAAAGTTAAGCAGGGTGTTGGGAATGTCATGGTTTGGGGTTGCATGAGTCCTGCCGGCTTTGAGACACTATAGTTCATGCTACAGAAAAAACAATGAATGCCAACATGTACTGTGACATACAGAATCAGAGCATGATCCCCTCCCTTGAAAAACTGGGTCACAGGACAGTATTCTAACATGATAACAACCCTAAACACACCTCCAAGACGACCACTGGCTTGTTAAAGAAAGTGAGGATAAAGGTCAAGCATAAATCCAGGCCTAAACACTACTGAGCATGTGTGTGGGACAGCAAAGTCTTCAACATAGACCAGCCCTGTGATGTCGTCATGGAGGAGTGGAAGAGAATTCCAGTGGCGACCTGTGAAGCTTTAGTGACCTTTTAATGTAAAATGATAATGGTGGCCACACAAAATATAGACACTTTGGGCACAATTTGGCCATTTTCTTTAAGGGGTGTATTTTTGTTCACAGTGGTTTTCACATTAATGGCTGCATGTTGAGTTATTTTGAAGGCACAGCAAATTTACACTGTTATACAAGCTGTAGACTGACTACTTTACATTCTATCAAAGTGTCATATCTTCAGTGTTGTTTTATGAAAAAATATAATAAAATGGTTACAAAAATATGAGGGGTGTACTCACTTTTGTGTCTGATCTGGAACTATTTTCCTCTCTCTTCGCTCAACAACTTCTCTTTCTGAATTTAAAACATTACTAAAAACACATCTATACTCGCTTAACTTTTCCTCTTCTTCCCCTTGTGGTTGTGTGTAATGTTATATTTGTATATGTAAATTATGTTCTTTGAAAGGACCTTGAGTTGAAAGGTGCTATAGAAGTTTATTATCATTATTAATCAGCAATTCCATGCTTATAGCACTTACCCATCCCTGCCTTTACTGACAATCTTGACCTCAAAGTAGTAAATGCCACAGGCTGCGGGGATTGGGTGGGTGGCTCGCACGGATGCAGCATCTTTGTGGTTCTTGCCATGGCCTGCAAATGCAGCAAAAGAAGAAAAAAAAATAAGAGTCACAGAATCAAATAATAATCAATAAAAAAAACAATAATCTGTTTTTAGTCAGTCAGATTCCCAGTTTATGAGCTTTAAAATATAATGCAGGAATCCGTTTCTCAATACTAATTAACTCAAGATGGCTTTAATCAAACAATTACATCATGGCTTTGTATTGAGAAGAAATTGTTAAAATGACTGAGAATGTAACGGTAGTATAATACCTACTATGGGTTACAATATGTTTAGTTTATTTATCTGAACTTCATTATTGTTTTGTCCTAACCATTAACATATGTATATTTGTATGTGTGTGTCCGGATCTCACCACTGATCTTTAATTGTTAATCCTTTGTTTCTTTTTTTCACATCCTAGGCATCTGTTATTGTTATTATGTGTAATAACCTTTATGACCTATATTCTGTGCTTGTTTTGGGCTTTAATCAAATGGGAGATGAATCAGTCTCTCTCAACCACCTTAAAGTTTACATTTATAACCAGCATATGAAGCTCTGAGGTGAGTCTCATACTGATGCTTAATTTCACTGCCCATTAAAACTGGTGCCAAGTTAGAGTTACACGCTTATGAGTTTTTTTGGTTCACACCTAATGGTCATGTTCACTGGCTATTGATGAAATGTCCAAAAACTTTCCCACAAAGCAATGTACAAGCACTTCTGTAAGAAAATGCATGAAATGTATCAAAAAGCAATGCAAGACTTAGTGAGTTTGCAGTACACAGCACACAAACTCCATGTAGTGATATATGAAGGTATGTTCCCACACCGTAGCTCCAAAGAACAAACAATAAATCAAAGTAGTTTAAAAAAAAGAATAACAAATTGTCCATTGAATGGTTGGCCATCAAAAGTTTGGAATTGCCCATTACTATTTGGAATTGCTCATGATCAATGCACCCCTACTATTTATCCTTTAGGGCAGAAAAGCAAACCATGAACACTAAAAACCTAGAAATAGGCTCATATAATTTTATAATTCAACCTGGGCCACTGTGACTGTGCACCAGTTTTTTTGCCATGCAGGCACAATATAAGACTGCCTAAATAGTGTAGTAATGATACTAAAGATAAAAAAAGACATACATTTGCATACATAGACGCACACAAGCACACATATGCTTCAAATACTTTGCCAGTGAACAGCTAAAGTCTTACCTTTATTTTTATAAGGTTTTAGTTTTATATAGGCATATTTAAATACTGTAACATATTAAAGAAACATCACAAAAACACCCAAACACAGATATATGATATAGAGTGTGTTTTAGTACACTACAGTACTAGACAGAAGCTCTCATGGCAAGGCTTGCAGCATGAAAGCTGATTTAGGATCTATTTTTACCGTTAGTCATGACCTCATAACCATTATAAAGACTGCATGGACAATGAGAAAGCTTAGATCCATATGATCTCTGTCGACTTTTCTCTAAGCTTAGCTTGAGAAGTTGTTCACATAGGTTGAGGGAATAAAGGCATGCGTGATAGAGAGGCCCTCAAAATTGAAATATGACACCACCATTCATTCGATAACAGTATATCAAATAAACAGTATTTAGAAGAAGTAAACTTCTACCACTAATCATTTTTAATCCATAACCCAATAACGAGAACAACGTAATGTGTGTAGAATAGGACTACTGATACAAATGATATCGGCAAAGGTCTAGACATTTTACAGAAACTAATCTTTCATGTAATTCTTGTAATTCATGTAAAACTTTTTACACCATAACCAGGTACAAATTACAACTCCAAAATAAGAAAAAGTTGGGGTATGGGCCAATTAGAATCTGTGAGGAGCAGTTTATATTCAGTTCGCCAATAAATCAATGAGAAAATTACTGAAATGTTTAAAAAACATTCCTCAAAGAAAGACTGGAAGGGATTTGCATATTTCTCTTTCTACAGAACATAATATCATTGAACATCAACTGAAGACCTGTGAAATCCGATCCCTCACTGCATCGACACATTCATCAATAGCGGAGATAACAACATGGCCAAGAAATTATTATACTTTGCACAGGAACGTTTTTTAAGTGGCGTTTGTGAATGTGTCTCTGTCAAAGAATAAACCTTCTGTTAACCATGACTTCTTTAGCTTGGCAGTATCTGGGATCACAGTGAAAACGCTTTCTGCAAATGCACAGTGGTAGAAACGCCTCACCTTTGTAATTGGTTGCATATTAACAAATAAAATAAAGTTGACCAGACAAAGATTTTTTTTTCGTCTATGTGCATTTTCCATACTAACCCAATTTTTAAATAGTAGAATATTAATTCTGTTTATTGCATGGGAATATACCAAATTAACTGGCCTATTAGTTACCTTCACTAAAATGCCAGTAACATTAAGAAGGGATTACAATTATGTTTGGAAACAGATAATGTGATCCTTCTATCCTTTCTAGCAGGTAAGCTTACAAAATGCTACTACTGCCAATACTACAAATGCTAATAATGGGCTCAGGCACGATTAGAAATCACACTCTGAACTCATCATACCATGCTCTGGCACTGTATAGTGCGATCACACAAATCAAATAAATCCACACTTTGGGGGTGTGGATATTTATTTTTTATTTATCATTTCATTTACTCAACATTAAAAGTAAGGACAATAAACGTTCTTAAACAGGCTTGTGCATGCATGCACCTTCTTAGTTTTGTTCAAGAAGTTTTTAATAATTGTTATATCATTTTAATAATTATTAATTATGTTTGAAATGCACACATTTATCAGTCGCATTCCTGGCCAATTTCATAAAATGTACCCTAATTTAATAGTCAGTACTGAAGCTTATAAATCATACACTGAACATCATCACCTTGGTTCCAGGGGAAAAAAAGAATCAAACGTTGGCTGTCCGATGGCACAGGATGATGTTGTCGTTGTTTTTAGTCCTAACTAAGAGCAGGGTGTTGTAATGTTGTAAACAAAGTTATGAGAAGATGAAAAATGACCCCACGCTCACTGAATGTTCTCTCAGAATCTATTTGTTTTTAGACAGTCAGAATCCCAGTTTATGAGCTTTAAACTGTAATATGTAAGTATGTAATATGTTCTTCTCGGCATATAATTTAGATCTTTTTCTGAATGTATGTTGTATAAACCAGGGAAAACCCTCTTTGATAGATTATTATGATTTCTAAAACAAAGTTCAGCCAAGTTACCAATTTTTTCACCAAAGCAAAAAGGTAAAAGTACCTGCTGACTGCTACTGCAAATATTTGGTTTAAAAAAATACAATTGGGTAAATGAGTTGTGCACGAAAAGAACATTTATCCTTAGTGTGTTTTGGCAGTCTTGGGTGACCATACACTGAACATAACTACATACTGAACAATTAATGTGTGGGATTCTCGTCCCGGTTAACATGTTTCTGTTCACCCCCATGAACATATCACTTACTCAATCACCATAATTGAGTTTACATCTCACTTGCGTAATCAAACAAGTTCCTTTGACTTTTCAGTTGCTTTTATATTTGAAAAACAAACCAAACACATGCTTCTTTTTTTAATCGATTCATATTCATTTTGAAATATCCCCTAATTTTTGTGAACAGTGTAGTTTAGAGAAGCCAATCCATTTACTGGTATGTGGGAAACCCTGTCCAGGAGCTGGGATCAAGCCTTGTTCTCTGGAGCCACTTCACACAGTTCCTTTTACCTCCATGTACGCTAGGTGAAGCATAGGCTCCAGTGCTTTTTTTTTTGCTTTAGCTTTGAAACATGACTAGTTTTTTTAATACTAGCCAACTAGTAAAAATTACTAGTCATGCAATCCTTACAGCATGTGTCCTGTAAGTTAAAAAATTAAAAATTAACTGTTTTGCCCCAGAGGTGCAGTTCCAAAAGACAGCAGCTTTATAGTGAAACAATTTAATAAAAAAATATGATAACATTTGTTATTACTGTACGTGCATGAGTAGAGATGTGTAAAGGAAGACTTAAGTCTCGTGCATTCATTTCCTATGATCTAGCAAACAACAAAATGTCAGTCATCATTTATTACTTGTTTTTAGAGACAACAGATGAAGACTCCATTTACATTAGTACGCTTTACGCACCTTGAATATGAAGACCGTATCCTGGTAGAGATAAGGCACAAGTATAAATGAATCCATGACGTATTTTCTGCAGACCGAATTAGCTTCAAATGATTTGAGTTCCTTCTAGCCACAATACTGAACAAGTGAATCTTTCTTTCCAAGACGCATCTGACTACCAAATACTCACTCAACGTAACGCATGATCCATGACATCATCGCTGCATGCCCAGCCAAACAAGGAGGGCTGATGAATGCACAAAATAGTCCACTACTGTCCAAAATGAACTGCAAACTAAGTTACTTATTAAAACAAAACACTAATACTGTAATATAAAGCAGTGTTTGCTAAAGAAGCCATTAGGTTCAGAGCTGTCTTAGACAGTCGATTACTTTTAAATTAATGAAATTTTCTTTACTTTAATGAAAGAAAAATCACAAACTTTTATTTGTATTACTTATTGCAAAAGAATGTATAGACAATAAAGAAAGTGGCTGGTCCAAGTGGTTGAAACTGTTTTACATCACTTTACCGTCACTTATCATAACCAATCATTAAGACATCTCATTAAATATCTCATGTAATTTATTGAACGATATATTAGAAGTAAACAACAAAAAATGGGCTTTCCCTCACTATATTTCCCAGAATTCATCACTACCGAACATGATTCTCAAGGTCACACACTGCCGACGGAGTTCCTATCGGGAGAGTGCCACAGAATTTCGTTACTGCGTATTTCTAGGCTTGGGAAAAATCTAAATCCTTATAATGTGGTTTCGGCTGAATGTGTATTTCTGATTATTATCCAATTCCCATTGTCCACAATCCACATATAAGATACAAGACCAAACGTAAATGGAGTTGGAGTCATTAAGCATTTTGTCTGTTCAATGACAGAAACTACAGTTTTCAGAAAAACAAAAATTGCAGCAAATATTACCAGAACAAAGTGGTGATATTGGTGGTCTCTACAATTACTGAACCCACTTCCCTTGGCAATAAAAAAAAAATCCATATCAATTGTCAAATGTGATTTTGTTGTGTTATTTGTCTAAATCATCTATTGAATTGAAAACAACTGAACATCTTTTTTCATCTTTGCGTCTTGCGTGTACCTAGGAGAGCAGTAATATTCCATTCATAGTTCTAACATAACTTAAACCATGGTTTACATACTGAAAAACACATTACTGCAGTCTGCTATTATTAAATCCTTTACATTTAAACTTATTGGTATGTATTTTTTCCTAAATAATTCACAACCTAGACAAATACACAGAAACAATACATGCACAAAGTTGAGCTGTTGCTGATGAGACCAGAGATTCTCTAGCAGCCTTAAAAGATAGATAGATCACTTTAATATTCCCAGAGGGAAATTTAAGAATCTTTTGGCGCTTTAACTTAGAATTTTCTTAGCAATAACATTAATAATGGAGTCACCACAGCCTGCATTATTACAAGTATATACACTATTACAATATGACGACTAATAAACTTAGTGAACGGTCATTATACAGTAGCAAAAGTAATCATCCCTATTTTTAGCTTCCTCAGTCCTAGGACCAATCCAAAGCAGGTCTCCCTCTCAGACAAGCATCCATAATAAAACATCACTAAATCTATTTATATAACACACTCACACGAACGGAGTACTGTCAGACGACCCTGTAAGTGCAAATCCTCTACTCACTCTTTCGAACACTCTTAAATAAAAATGCCTGCATATGCACACGCTCCTGCCCTCATCTGCTTACATGCTCTGTTCTATTTATACCCGCTACAAACACACATGCAATCTCGCAGCGGCACAGAGGAGCAAGATGACTGGAATGGATTTTCTCTTTTTAACACATCTCTCCCCCTTTGCCTCTTTCACAAATAGCTTCCATCATTCTAATAACAGACCTGTCATGGGGGAATAGACAACACTCCATACTCAATGAACAGACCAGAAAACACAGCATTGTATATTTTCTTTATATCGGACATGCAATTGATTCTTATTATGGACATGATGAGAAAAGCATAAGATTACAAAAGCATAAGCCATAACGTGTGCATAAAAGTGTAGCTGTATACACCCATAACATAAGGGAGATTCAGAGCACATTTTCTGTTGAATTATGTTTATTCGTATTGTGATGTCGTAACACTGTGAGCCGGGCCATCATAAAACGAGGTGTACCTATAACCAGCAAAGAAATTCACAACTCTCTGAACACTTCGCTAGGTACACCTGTTCAACTGCTTATTAAAGCAAACACCTAATCAGCCAATCATGTGACAGCAACTTGATACATTTAGGCATGCTCACATGAATAAGAAGAACTGCTCAAGTTCAAACCAGGCATCAGTATGGAAAACAAAGGTGATTCAACTGACTTTGACTGGCATGGTTTTTGTTTCTAGACAGCTTGATTTGAGTATTTCAGAAACTGCTGATCTACTGGGATTTTCACATAGTCATGTCTTGAGGTTTACAGAGAATGATCAAAAAAAAGACATTTAAAAAATCCAGTGGAGGCAGTTCTCTGAGTAAAAATGCCTTGTTGATGCCAGAGGTCATAGGAGAATGGACAGAATGGTTCAATCTGAAAAACAGGTAATAGTAACTCAAATAACCAGTAGTTATATCAAAAGTATGCAGAAGAGCATCTCTGAATGCACAACTTTGGAACCTTAATACCAATCAAGCACAGTTTAGCACCATAGCTTCCCAAAGCAATGTTACAAAATACACCAAATGCTAAAATAGAAAACAATCAGTGTTGAAAGTCCACAAAAAAAAGGAACCGTCTACTTTTTACCGTTTTTGTTTTCAGTAAGTGTCAAAATTTTGAAAACGGTAATGTAAATTAGAGTACTCTACTAAATGTTTTCATTGTGTCATTTTAATTAACATTATTTTTTAAATAGAAGACTCTGTGCAAAGTATCTACACTACAAAATGACTATGGTATTGTCTGGTCAAGGTCCAGTTTGGCAGAATGGAATGAGAACTTGAAGGCACCTGAACATATACATACATTTTGTTATACATACATCTTATGTTAGTACAGACATCTAAGCATTTAAATTTAAGCCTTTTAATTTAGAATCTCTGCCTACATTGAACGTTGCCTTTTCCAAAATGGATATGACATCAGACCAATTAGATGCACAAAACTAGTACAGTGTTCCCGCTCCACTTCGCGGTTGACCTTTCAAGGACTCTGTGCATCATTTCAAATTATATTAATGGAAAAAATATGTAGAGGATTTTTGTAGAGGTATGTAGAGGTTTCCCAGGTTTTTGTGGAACTTTTCCATTTAAAAAAAATCACAGCATTTATAAAAATATATTAAAAATATGGATTCTAAAAATAAAGGAATGTTATAAATCATAAAATAGGATTTACAGTAAATAGCTGTTGTGTAGCTACTCAATGTGTAGGATATGACGTGCTGTAAGCTCGGTACGGACAGAGCATGTGTGATACGAGAGTGATGTATGGTGTATTAAGTAAAGAGAATGTTCCATTACTTCAGTGTGTTGCTTAATTATTCAACAATTAAAAACACTAGATTTAAGCCCTACGACACCACCCAAATGTTCTGCAAGTTCTACGGCTAAAATAGTGTATAAATACTTAAATAAATAGTGTGCCTACTTCGCAGATTTTCGTTTATCGGGGGTGGTCATGGAATGTAACCCCTGCAATAAATGAGGGAAAACTGTATAATTTGTTCAGCACAGAAAGAATTCACCATCCCCCCATGGATAAGATAAACTAATGCATGATGAATGAAAATAGTGTACACAATTAGTTATAGGAGTAGAATGCAATGTGTTTAACATCGGAAGTGTTAGAAAGACTTTGCACAAGACATATGACCCGGCATGTACGCTTGGGTATATATATATATATATATATATACGCTTGATGCTTTCCTTGTTTTAATATTATCTGTAAATGTATCTTTATGATCTCACAGATGGATCGTACTGTCTTTGAGACGCACCTGCTCTGCAAAGTCTCTTTCAAAATCGTGAAGCACAGAGTGTGGAGTAAACCATAGAATGAGTACATAGCATTACTTAGTTGCAACGTGTCAAGAATAAATCTGATTTGCACTCTCTTAGGCGCCTGCCTATAGAATTGCCTAAGCTAAAAAAATACTAATAAATAATAATTGATCAATAAAAGCTAAAGTAAGCATCCTGTTTTGAAAACGTAGTAAATAAAAAGTACAGATCTTCCTTTAAGAAGTGTAATGTCTAAAGTAGTCAGGTAAAGTACAGGTACCAAAAACAAAAACAACCACAGTACAGTAAAAGTACTTGCATACCCAGTCATAACACCTCTGCTTAAATCATTGTCATTTACTGGGTAAACCTGGAGCTACATCTAGCCCAGTGCATGTCAAATACAGAGAACCTTTGTAAAAATTCTGTAAAAATAATAAAAGACTAGATACATTAACTCTGCAACAGACAATTACCATCAAAATCGCATCACTAAACCTGAAACGGATGTGATCTTCCATGATGAGCTTTCATCTAACTAAGTACATTGACAAGTCATTAGCGCTAAGAGTGCTTAAACTGGCAGCCCATTTCTGCCAATCTTTGAAAGTAAGTAGGGCCGTTTGACAGCCATTTATAAACATGTGTGAGCAACCTGCTTTGCATTCCTGTCCAACAGCTCACATTGTATGAGGTCTGCATCACGGAATGACATCAAGGCTCAAGCATCCAGCCGGTTCCATTGACTGCAATAGCTAAATATGGCAGTGTGGCTCAACGGAAGGCTCTAGGCCAGATACATTACACACTCTCAAAGATATTCCATCAGAGAACCTGAGCCTGCTACATTTTGAGAGAAGCTTCACAGATTAAGTAAGGGATCCATATATGGAACATTTAAACCATAGATCGATCCTGACATGGCTTATGAGTACAACCGGTTAATGAGATGCTGTAAACTTCTTGCTTCTATAAAAAGAATGTCTACATGCACTTGCTCTATGCACACACTAAGATCAATAGTTAAACATGGACACAGATTTGACATTTTAAAACCGGACATGGTGAGGAAAGTCTCCAGACAAGACATCCATTGCAATTAAAAAATAAAAAATAAAAAACAACAACAACAAAAAAAGTTACCTGACAGTACTGTCTACTCTCTGATTGTACGGGCAGGCCCAGGTGGATTTCCAAAAGCTGAATATAATGTTTGGGTTACAAATATAGTAAAGAAAAGAAACTCACTACAGTCGATTCTGGTTAATGGGACCAGTCGCTTATTCGGACCAAATCCTAAAGTACTGAAACAAATCCTATTAAATACGTGTAATGTTATTCGTTTATTTGGATGAAAATCCCGCTCAATTGGACCAAGAACGTGTACAGTATGTAATATCCATGAAGAAACTCTTCGTCTCTGGCATCACTACCTGAAAACTCCAGAGTTTCTCCCCAGTCCCCTACTGCCACCTACAGGTCTTTGCCTAACATTTCCATTTACTACAAAAGAAGAAGCCACAAGTCACCACTTGGCCCCTGCAAAAGCAGATCAGCCATTTATGGGGGTTTTTGGGATCCCCGGGAGAAATTATGGTTTTATCAAAGGTCAGGAAATCCAAAAAGTTGTGATAAGAGCAAAACCAGTGGGAGGTGAACATGCCCACCACTTTCTTGATTTTGTTAAGTCCGTCAAAATAAAGTGTCAGATCACATGGATAAGTTCTTCAAACATTGACCAGAATTTAGTAAGAACTTGTATTTTACAGTATTATGCTTCACATGCTGAGTACCTATACATTGTGTTGTAGATCGATTGTAAAAGTTCGTAAGCAACAGTAGTTCTTGTTCGCTATACGTGTAAGTCACACAATATAGGTTTAAGAAACATTTAATATGTTACATAGCACGTCTTGTCTTGTAACATGGGGCATGTTCGTTTAATCGGACCAGCCGGTTATTAGGACCAAAACGATTGCGTCCTGATGTGGTCCCATTAACCGACTGTTAATCGGAATCGACTGTATTTGGTTGTGGATGGGCCATAACATGGCAGAAGAGCAAAGCATGTAAACCATGTTCTACATCCTGAATTTTTGTTATCTGTTCAAATATGCATGGTGGATTGTGCATCATGACTTGTAGAAAATTTTGGTTATTTTGACACAAAATTCCTCTTTGAAACTAACGCCTATATATTGAGCCCAGCCTTATTTATATAAAGCCAACTCTTGGTTGTTTCAATTGCATTTAGAATTATGGTAAGTATGGAAACAAATCTGTCTCTTAAAAGTTTGAGCTGCTGTAGGAAATGATCAAGATGGTAAGGACTAGCTTTGGGCCGAATATCACGATCAAGCAATCCATTTCTAATATTCATAAATTGTGCAAATTATGATCTAGTGCATTCTTTTGCGTTTAAGTATCTCGCGATCATGGGAAAGCTTGCTGGCTTATGAGAGTTTTTTTGTGAACTCATGAGTGCTTTTTGTTCAGTCAGTCGATTGCACAGCACTGTTTCCCTCTCTGCCAAGAGTTTTTACTCAGCTCAACACGAGCCCAAGTATTCTTATTTAGCGCACTTGTGCCAGGTCCCCAGATTTACACACATGCACATAGATGGTCAAGTATGAGCAATTGTGATGCCTAAACTCAACATAATAACACGCATGAATGAAACACTAAAAACCCTAAAAACGATCAGGATCAAGAGAGTGTAGTGACTAAGGCTAGGTACCAAAACCTGGTTCAGATTAGCCACTGGTTTCAAATTCCAAGAAGCACGTACCCTTATAAAATAGAATTGCGATATCACTCATCAGTGCCCTCACATTTTATGCTCCAAATTCATGGCTATGATAAGTGAAAAATTCTTTTCTATAAAAGGAGGGTCTATCCATCCGTATGCTTTGGGTAATCATGAACGTCATCAGTTGGTTTTGTTTTGATGATTTCCAGGAGAGCATTAGAAGAAGATGGACGCTCAATTGTGCTCAAAACTTCAGCTCTGCTTTGAGGGAAAATTAAAGACTAAATGCAAGATGTGTAAAAGTTAATCCATTATAAAGGATCTTGCACCTCCAACATGACAAAACGTTTAAGACAGCAGCATGATCCTGAGCATCAGCAGTGTAACGAATGTAACTCGGTGTTTTGCTTGCTAGTGCAAATGCTGCATTAGCCAGGATATTCTAAGACTTATTGCGAATAAAAATATTAAATAATATTGAAATATATAAAATCAAGATATTTCATACCTAAACATTGTTTCACCATTTTGGAAGTAAAATTAATAAGAACGGCAATCGATGAGCAGAATCAGATGATCGATGAAATGATGCCATCAAAACCCAACCCATACATGTGACCAATGACTAAATGACTGGACTAATGACTGGAACTGTGATCTGTTAATATTATTTTTTAACATAATTATTATTATTATTACTACTATGGAAGCTCCCTTTTATTAAATTTTTATGTTGATGTGTTGTTTTCAATACTGCTGTTTTTAATACTCAGTGTGTATTATGTTGTTTTTATTATTAAAGTGTGCTTCCCATTTTCTTGCCAATAACTGCTATATAGCACTCTTACATGGACTGATAATGGCTCTTATAAGAGTCCAATACAAATACAAATCAGACAAGTTCAGACTTCGGTCAATTTTAAAGCAACTAATTAACCTAACGTCTTTGGAACGTGGAAGAAAAGTTAAATACAGGCATAAAACTAAAGTAAACCAGTGGTCTCTAGCTCCATAAGGTGCCAGTACTAACTGCATACACCACCCTGACACTGAAGCAGGATACTTAAACAAGTTAGGTACACTCTAGGCCTTTTAACACCACTTGAGCATAGTACAAATTTCACAGCCTACAAAAGTATTGATGCTGACCAAGTCAATCCCTTTCTGACCACACAGTATAACCCGATGGCTATTTCCAGCAGGATAACACACCATGTCACAAAGCTCAAAACATCTCAATCTGGTTTCATTAGCATGCCAGTATGCACCAAATTTTAAGGTATGTTCCCTGAACTGTGCTACACTATGTCACAAAGAATTAGAGAAGCTCTAAAGAAATAAGGGGGCAGAGTGCTAACAAATCGTACTAATAAAGTCTCTGGTAGGTGTAAATAGTGTTAAATAGTAAAGGTTTATGCATTCTTACATTAAAATAATAAAACTACTCCTCTGAGAATGTATAAATAAAGAGCAAATGAGCATGAGTAGAGAGATAGTACAGCTTAACCATTTTGAAAACTGCTCAGGGACAAGAGTTTTCAGCTTTTCAAAAGGTATTGAGCATTGGAGTGACATTTTATCCCTCTGCTTCTATAAATATAAATACAGCACAGTCCCTGCTGTGATTGATTAGTCAACACACAGATCAATTAGTCTGGCTCTAACTCAGGTCTTCAAATGAACTATTCATGACTTCCGAAAATCATTTGTATGAGCAATTTGTCAAGCAACATCGCTTGGAAAGTAGTAAGTAATCCAATGACAGCAGTATGTCATAACGTATAAGAATAATGAAAAGGTTACCAAAAAGGTGAGGGATGATACAGAAATTTCAGTTATATATTCTACTTATTTAACTGGGGAAAAAATGTGATCTCTTAGAACTGGCATTTAGAACGTTTAGCTTTTGCTTGATGAAATTGGTAAATGCATATACACATTATCAAATATTTACATATCCAGGCTTAGTATTTCCCTACAGGTGTTTAATAAATTTGGTTTAAATAAACATAAACATGTGGTACCAAGCCAATTTAACAAGACTTAAATTACCAATTGTAAATGAATTGTCATGCCAAGGAAATTATCCCACTATGAAACACAGTGGTGAAAGTATCATGGTTTAGTCCTACATTGCTGCATCTGAGCCAGAATGTCCGGCATTCACGGATAGACCAATGAATTCTGAATTATGCCAGCAAACTCTAAAGCAACATGTTAGGGCTTCTGTCCAAGAACTAAATAGCAGGAGAAGGTGGGTCAGACAGCAGAACAAATACCTGAAGCACAAGTTCTTTCAAACAATAGTTAAAGAAGTATAAAGTACCAAACTTTGATGCATATTCTTAGAACTGTGCCAAACTATGGCACAGATAATTAGGGTAGCTCTAAAGAAATAAGGGGGCAGAGTACTAACAAATAAAATTAATAAACCAAATAAACCAATAAAGTGGATGATGGGTGTAAATAATGTTTAAAAGTAATAGTTTACACATTCTTACATTAAAAGAATACTCCTCTAAGACTATATAAAGAGCCTAGAGGTTAAGATACTGGACTCTGGAACTGATTGTGCAAGGATCCAACTGTGGTAGCTTGGCAAAGGTGAGTTTTGAAGCCTGGACTAAGCCCTTAACTTACCATTGCTTCATTTGTATCAGTTGTAAGATGTACAGATGTAATGTTTGGAATGGTCAAGTCAAAGCCCTGACCATAACCCACTAAGATCTTAAGTAAATATTTTATATGAGGAAATCCAACAATATACCAGAGTTGAAGCATTTCTGTATGAAATAGGGCTAGATTTTGACATTGAAAGTAGAGGTTCACAAACATTTGCCACTGTAGTATGTACAGGTCTTATTTATTTAATTGGTGTTTCTATATCTGCGTTTGGCTGTTTTTAGGCCATATTTAAGAAAATTCTAAATGAAACTCGGGCACAACTGTAACTAAATATACATCATATACATTATTAAGTTACATTGCAAATCAAATTATCCAAGACACAATGTATGCTAAAGAATCTTAACATGCTCCAAATATCTTAATATGTCCTTTCTTTATTTACATCTTATTGTTTTTGTGTCTTTGAGAATCAGTACACAAATTTTTTTAAGTCCTTTTGTACCTGGCCTAAGGGACCATCCGAGAACCATGGTTCTACATTTACATATAATAATAGTAATATATAATTTTCGAAACAAACTGAAATTAAATCCCCATCACACGTCAGTATTATGCATTACTTTGCATGGATTCATGATATGCATTTCTAATTATGTTTTTTTTTTTTTTTTTTTTTTCCCCAATCTTAGGTTACACCAATACAAAAATTGGAATTGTAACAGTATGGTAAATACTTAAGCAAGATACAGCAATTAACACTGCCTGTGGATATAGGAATTTTCAGACAGAAGTTTCTACCTATTGCTTGATTTGATTTCTTCAAGTTAGATTAAGTTGATTAACCACAAATGCAATGTTCAAAAAGCTCTTTCAAAAAGTTATGTAGCTTTTCATATGCAAAGCTGCTCAATAGAAATTAATTACAAGGCCAAAATGACTCGACTGACAGCTACATAGAAATACATGAAAATCTGTTCTAACATGAATACAGTAACAGGTGCTGCATGTAAAAACACTTCTCTCATAATTGTTTTCGTATGGTTTGATTGCCATTAACCAAAGTTTTTTTTTTAAACATTTTGTAAAAGCCAAGACACTCACCTTTTCTGCCTTTCCAGGTCCTCTGGCGCAGGGCCGTTCTGCACCTGAGGGCTCTGTCTTGGCAATGTGGGGCCTGTATAGGAAGAGAAAGAAAACATCCATTCACATTCACCTTAAGGACACAGGGAAACTGTAAATCAAGGAATTAGAGGGTACAGATCAAAATTCAAGACATGTTTACATACCATACACTTATTTATACTGTACTGTTTCATGCATTAATTTCAATCACTGGTACATTTTTGTATACCTGGTGTTTCAGCTGTCAGAAAGGATTATTAATAATTTAACAGAAACTCAGATAGGTTACCGTTTCACCGCACTCCTGATTCAAATATGTATTGAGCAGAAAAGTCTAAAGTAGTGTCATATCGATTAGGAGAGGAATGGCCCACTTCATTAGACTATACAACCCATGTAATGTACTAGAACAATCTAGAGAAGTAACGACAGACCGATTAATTGCCGATTTAGAAATAATTGGCATCATCCAATATCTGTGCTCATGAGCTCCATAATCAAAACTAGAGAAAATGCACTGAAAAATTATTTCATGAATTCCAACTTGTAACTCATACACTGGAACTGCTGAGTGACTAAAAACAAAAAGATGCTGAGAGACATTTCAGGGAGGTTGGTTGTCGCTCTTAACTGGGACTGAAATAAAAAAAAAATCCCTGTGCACTACTCCATTATCATTTTTATTTGATTTAGAAATAATTTATACCTTTTTACTTTTTGCCCCACTGGGTAGATGTTATCTGATAACAAAGATGTTGTTAAGAGCAATACAACTTTTTAAAATATGTACTTTATAGAAACAGACAGCATGCAGACAAACTGTGCATTTACAACTTAAATACAGTGCATCCGGAAAGTATTCACAGCGCTTCACTTTTTTCACATTTTGTTACGTTACATCCTTATTCCTAATTGTATTAAATGAATCTCTTTCCTCAAAATTCTACACAAAATACCCCATTATGACCATGTGAAAAAAGTTTTTTT
>JAVSBV010126773.1:0-32794 GCA_033117975.1 Parotocinclus spilosoma
TGATAAATAAAAGTATGAGATTTAAGGGAAAACACAAAATTGTCTAGGTGACCCCAAACTTTTGAACGGTAGTGTAGTTAATATATATTACATTGTCAACATATTGGAATCGTCTCTCCATACTACTCTTCTTTTATCGTTTTACAGTGGTGTGTGATAATTTATTAATTGTTCATTAAACTGTGCTACATGCAGCTCCTGGTGGAGAAGTTACCAGAGCTTTGTGAGAAGTGCCTTTATATTATGCCTTTGTAACGTAAATGCTGATATAGAGACATTTATGGCTGATGATCAACATGATCAGCTGGAGAAATTTAAAAAATCGTAATAATACAGATGAATGCACCTGCACATGATTCATACCTTCAGGTGCCATGCAGTGACAGCTGTATTGTGTAGCCATCTCCCACTGGTAGCTGGAGTCAATGGGGTAGTGGTGGGCGAGCTTGAGCATCTTCTTGAATGAGTCATAGATGAAGATGAAGCTAATGAGGGCTGCAAAGCCTTCCTCAGTGAAGCGTGTGAAGTACTGTACAAGGAAGCTGGCATCCGTCGCCACCAACACCAAGCACAGGAAACCCGACCACAGACCAATCCATAACCGGAACTCCAGGTAGTCAAACTCATGATCTCTAACAACATCCAATCAAACTGGTCAGGGGAGACTATGATAATGAACACAGTTATTAAAGTTCAAACCAGAAAACAACCCCACAACTGCTTAGTAAACCTCAACATGTGGTCATGGAAAGTTTTCTATAAATAGAAGACATTTAATAAGGATGCTTCTCTTCCTATGAGCTAAAGTGTTGCACCTACAGAAAATCTTCATGTTTTTTAAGCATACACAATGTGTGCATATGTTTCCTATAATTGAATAAAAATGTAAATGTTATTAAATTAATTAATGACTTTATCCAGGACATTCCTTTGTATTGAAGTTATATTGATAAAAAATTCCGAAGCTACTGAGAAACAAACATAAATTCAGACAGGTTTGCTGCAAGCCTAAGAACATTTTCTGTTTATGTATTTGTTATGTGTCATCTATTATGTGTGTGTGTAAACAGAGTGGAAACGCTTTGTTAATGAGTATGCGAGTGTTGGTCCCACTCACTTGCTGAAATTGAAGAGCAGTCGCTCGAAAACAAGCACTGGTCCTGTGCTGCTGAGGATAGTGAGAGGCTGACCAGCAAACATACAGAATACTGCACCTGCTATCGCCGTGCCCAAAAAGCTCTCCAGCACTCCCTACATAGGAATAAAGGGACAAGATTAAAATCAAGAGAAGGAGCACAAGAAGGAAAACAGAAAGAGATAGTAAATATGGCAAAATATAGAATAGGGTGATAATTTGAGCGAAAATTAGAGTGGAAGATTAGATGTGTGTGTGTGTATTTATATATTCCTTATTTTCTTTTAGTTACATGTATTTTAAATTCCTTTCTTAAGAATATACTGTACTTAAATTAGAGGATTATTCCATTCAGTTCAGTTCAGAGTACAATAAATTACTTGCTAATTTCAAAGCCTTTCATGGTCTCACCCCTTAATACCGTAGCAATCTCCTTCATCCCTACTGTCCTTCATGTTTCCTCAGCTCCCACTTCTGACACTCAGCTTCTAGAAGTGCTACGTAAAGACTAATGTCTGTGAGACACAGGTCTTTCAGTGCTGCTGCTTTCACTCTGAAACAATCCTCAAAACCTCACATAATCTCGGTATGACTGCTCAACCATCTCTTTCTTTAAAGCACAGCTTAGAAAACCTTCCTCTTTTCTGCTCACTTCTCTTTTTTCTTTCTCATTTTAGAGCTGTTTTTTTCTCTCCTTTCTCACATTGTAAAGCAACATTGAATAACTGAAATGTGCTTTATAAATTGAATCTCCACTTAACATATTATTTAAATCAGCTTTATTTGATTCAACGCAAAATAAACAACATTCAATTTACAACTAATTTCTTTTGTTTTGGAGTTTGTACACAATATTCTCCCTTTAGAATTTATAATTTTACTTGCTTTCTTTAACTTCACAAAACTTAAACATTTTCTGTTTTCTTTCTTAGTTTCTTTGGAATTCATTACCACGCAAATGCTTTCTTTTGTATCCACTTCCTTTCATGATAATCTCTCTCGCACACAAACAGTACCATTTACTGGCAGCATTAAAAGTAAAGATACCACACCTCTGCTGGCATTTGGCCAGTTTAAATTAAGTGACAACCAGTTGACACTTGTTAAACACAGAGTGCAGCTTTGTTAACACCATGCGTTTGAATTGCAGTTTCTGGACAGTTCCTGAGAGTGCTATGTTAGATCGCGTTACGAACGGCATATAATGCGCACATGGCTTTCTCAGAGCCAGGGCAGCTCCAATTATGCTGGTTGCCCCCTAGTTGCCCATAACTGAACAGATTAAAAATGCCCAAAGAATCAGAATAACTGGACACCAGAATGCATGGCTTTGCAAGATAGTACAGTGTAAAATAAAAGAGCCCATATAAACTTAGCAAAACACAAAACTGCAGCTAAATTTTCTAATTTTCAACCCTGTCCACCATCCTGTCCCGTGTATTTTTTTTTAAACCAAAATAATAAGTATTAGAAAATTCCTATTGTCACTGCGGTACAACTGGAGCTAACCTTAAGTGAGCAAGTGATATAACCTGGTTTAGGTACAAAAAAAAGATTTTAATAATCAACCTTAAAACTAAAATTCAGAAGCAACTACGTAATAATGTATGTATACTGAAACAATATATAACTGGAGTAAGCCAAATCACAATTAAACCCAAATACTCATATGCAACAGGACAATGTATTCAACATTTAGCCTTCAGTTAACCTTCTTTTGCTGGTAATGGCAGGAACATTATGTTCCAAATCGAGTAAATTACCAGCAGAGGGGCCTAAAACCTGAATGCACTTCTCAAATAGCTGACAAAAGAAGCGATAGGGATTAAGCACAAACATTAGTAATGTACATGCAGTAACCTCAGAATGACATTGAATCATTCTGTGGGTGTAGTTCAACTCTAGTCTGTGTTTTCATTATCAGGCTATAATAATGTATCTGTCACCTTTGTCAAAATATGCTAGATTTACAGTCTTCCCAAAGAGGACAAATACAAAATATGTGACAATGAATTATTGTAAAATGGCAAGCAACTGCTTTGCATTATTCAGTATAAACTCACTGACTCATTTGGATCGAATGTACCTTTATATGTATAAATAATCATGATGTATGTAAGTGATAACATTACTAGCTCGAAAAAGGAAAGTTTATTGGGGCAAATTGTAACATTGCAAGCACCCTGTTGGGCTGCCTCTAGACTGGATACAAGATGAGATGCGTTTGGGCAGGGAGGCATACTGCAGCATACTGTAATGGGTGCTATGAAAACAAATTTCCTTCTGCCTGTCATGTGGAAAATGGTCTGGGTAGAGATAGGGGGTGTGTAGTGAAAGTGCACCTGTGTATAGATGGTGAACAACAAAACTGTGGGAGCTACTTGCCCTTGTTAATGGATGGAACATTACTGGTGATCTGTCTAGGCTGTCCAGAGCTTGTTTGCTATGTGTGCGTGCCTTCACAAGACCACTACTCCCAACACCTCCTAATAGCTAGGTCAGCACAGCTTACATGGTGAGCAAATCATCAAAACAACCATCCTTCTTCAGTCAGATGTGCCACCTTTCAAAGTCTGGCCAAAATGTCTTCAAAAAGGTATGTCTATCAGGCAGCAATCTCTCACCAATATGTACACTACCCAAAAGTAGCCTCTGAAAGCCTTTTTATGTCCTCTTGTAGTTTAATAAGTTTAATAATCTTGTAATTCAATTTGCGAGAATTACTTCACTTCTGCATCGCACAGCACTCCAAGTGGCGCAGTGAATGCAAAACCAAAAAAGGCTCTGGAATGAATGTAGTTCTCAGTAAAACTTTCCAGGTGGTACGTCCACTCAGATTAATCCTTTGTTTGGTGTGAAAGTGCCTATAGTTTTTGCACATTTTTAAAAAGTCTCTACTGACACCACAGCCAGTCCTGTAAATATTGCAGGTCTATACATAGTGTCTATGGGATGTCTCGAATTCAGATCTAAGACATACAGAGACAGAGTTGCGCACACACATACACACAGAGAGTGCTTAGTAATCCAGTTCTATTTAAAGTTACACAGATCCTACTTAACTTGCACCATAAAGACCTGCTAAAGATCTAAAAATTACTCAGTCTTCTGATTCCACAGCACATGGCAAGAAATGGCTTACATGTCTACTGTAAGTGCACAGCAAGAAAGATGTATAAATAGAACACGTGTGGATGCCAGCTGGTGTTTCTGAATGTAGTACGCTCTTTTTAGCAACAGTAAGTGAACAGGCTCGTTTAAAGATTACACTGACTCCAGATCTGCAGATTTAAAGCTCCTGGAATATCCACCACACAGTAGCACCTTCTAAATGGACAAAGTGTTCATAATTGCTTCCACTGTATAATGTTTGAGGGTTGATTTAATTTCAGACGTTTTTTCTAGAGAGCCTAGACAAAGTCATTGTATCCAAGTCTGAAGCAGAATCCATTACAGCTGTACTATTAATACCACATTACCAACTGACTTTAGGTGTCATTGCTATTATGCAACACCACGGACAGACACCTTACGCAGTTTGACCAATGTTCCCTACCTCTTCTAAAGTTAGTAAATAGATTAAATGATTAGACTAATTAGCTGAGCAATAATCCTCTGTACCTGCATGTTCTCGGTAGCATCTCCCAGCAAGCCACCAAAGGTGATGGCATTTGTTACGGTGCCCAGGTAAATAAACAAGATTGCAGACAAAGCCTGGATGTGCAGGGCGTCATAGAAATCGCTTGCAAAGAAAGGCAGCTTCCGCTTAACATCCAGAATAAGACCGCCACAAAATCTAACGGATAAGAGTGAGAGACACAGAGAGAGACAGGAAGAAACAGGGAATGAGAAGTAGCTAGCAGACGAGCTACAGTACATCTTATACAATGTCAATACAGGATATGTTATTTAGCTTTGCTTATTGTAAAACTCACTGTAGGTATACGCTGTTTAAAGTCCAACCCATTAACGTCTGTTTGCTTTATCGACTGAGGTCTAAAAATTATAATCATTTATAATCACAAATATCTTATTATATAGAAAATGTCTTTTAGCACCAAGGTTCCTGGCATTTCGAGTACCTGAGGACAGTACCCCTCCCTAAACTAGGCCATTAGGTGATTCTCAACAGCCCTTTGTATACAGATTCTGAGCTGGGAAAAGTTCAAATGTTTTAGTGGTAGGTTTGTGTGTTTAAAAAATAACATAAAAACACATTGGTTATGTACGTCTGTGTGTACTATGTTGCCTTTTCACTATAGGCAAAATTATTTGTTTTATAATTATTTGTTTTATAATTATTTGCTTTACAATTGTGCTGCCAGAAATTCCATTAGCATTAAATTAAAATAATTATTTTTTTTAATTTATTATTATATGCCATTATTCATCATCATACACATTGTGTAACGTCTATGTGGAATTACAACAGCATTTTCATTAGCTTTCTATTCTATTCTATTCTATTCTATTCTATTATACCCATACAATATAACCATGATTAAACAAAAAGATTACGTTTCTATATTCCAAACAGCCACGCAAAGTTCACAAGCAGAAAAATTGTGCAGCAGATAAATACTAGGTTAGGCCTTATTATGAGTCAATTATAATTATAAATATAATTATATATTTATATGAATTACTATTAAGCCTAGAAGTAATATCCATGTCGGTTTTTACATGCACCCGGGAGTTTCGTTTCTGAATATGACTTGGCAAGGCAAACTCAATGAAATTTTTACTTTAACAATAAATTGATATTTATATGTTTTATGTACTTGTAGTATGGAGAGTACTTGAGTGGGCATAAGCAAACACGCCGTCTCTCTCGCAGAGTTTTTGGCTTCGGGAATGTCATTTTCATTTACACTTTTTTCAGCGTATTCATTTACATATTTATAGGCATTTACTCATTCACATCAGGGGAGCGGGTGATTTTTTTCTGGCTAGTCTCTTACAAAAATCTTGGTGGCTAGTCTCTTACAAAATTTTGAAGTACTCCTGCTTTGTTTGCCTCCCCTCCCCCTCCTTCTTGTATGTTATTGCTCACCTATAACTATCAGCTGATTCACATTCACTTTATTGAGTCTCTGTTCAATCTGGCTGATCTTCCGTGTTGTTTGTAATACTGTTTACCAATGCATTTTTAGCTTCCATTAAGTAAACATATAAGGCCCATCACTACCATACTTCTAAGTGTTAAGGCGTTCCAATAGACAAGTAAATTGTTGTATTTTCTATAATTATTGTGATTTTTTTATGAATAAAAAAAAAAGTTTCCTTTGCTTTTTCAGCGATGTCTCTTATAAACAAATAATTTGCACACCGTTTTATATATTTACTTTACAGTAGTATAAAAAGACTACGTGACACTGGTAATGCCTGGTAAAAATCCATTTCAGCCAGCAGAGTGTAATGTGGACATTAAACAGTGCATACCTGTATTAGCATTTACATCTACTCTGGGAATAAATGACTATTCTGCCTATTAGTACCAGCAGTATAAATGTGTTAATAAACTCGCCTCACCAAAAAAAATTAGTTACTATGCGTGCTTAAGGAGGTATAAACTTAAGGCTCATGCAGATTCATGAGCGATAGGGTTCATAGGTTGAGAAGAGGTGGTACAGTACAGTGACTAGGGGTAACACATGGTAATATTCACTTTTTTAATACGGGGGTTTCGATACGATAAGACCTGTGAATCGAATACATTACGTTTTTTAAAATTATTATTTTCTGTGCAGTTGTTACGGCCAATTCAGTTCCCCCTGTTCCACCACTAGTGCGCATGCGCAAAATCATGACGTTGTTCAGCTGGCGCAGCATTCATAGGAGCAATGTGCGCTGAGTACATCTAACGTTATTATGGTTTTTAAAAGTACACAAGGCAATGTGTACTGACTTTTTTTTTTGTTCAAATGTCATTCAAATATACTTGTTAATGCTAACCTTTAGCCTGTCGTAGTTGGGGAACAGAATTGGCCGTAACACCGGAGCAAAGAGAAAACACGAGTCACAGCATTTTAGCAGCCGCTAAGTGCCGATAGTGAAAGGGCAAAGCAAATTACTCGCGCCGTAGGGAAGTTTATAGCTTCTGATTTGCAGCCCTACTCTGTTGTAGACGATCCTGGATTCCACAGTTTGCTGGGGGTAATTAAGCCTTGTTATACAATTCCATTTTACACTCATTTCACCCAGAAAGTAATAGTGGCACTTTATAAGGAAACACAGGATGAATTTGTAAATAAACTGGCCGAAGCAAGTTCAGTTTCCATATGTACTCGTACTAAAGACTTATGGACGTATTGTTCTTTTGTATATTTTTTTCTATGAAAACTTTTGGTCATCCTTTCTAAAAATGGAGTTTGTATAAGCCTCTGTGACCCCTACATCAAAAAAATAAAACAGATATTAAAATCTTTTTCTTTCTCCATGTTGTATAGAAAATGTATCGTATCATGGAGCAAAAATAGCAATATGTATCGTATTGTAAAATTTGTGTATCGTTTCACCCCCAACAGTGACAGCAGCCCATTAATTTGTTAATGATCAGCAATAAGGAGTGATTGCATTTGGCCATGCCAATGACATTGAAGAATATAATGATACGGATCATTTGCTATGCCATATAGTTACCACTCACTTGCCAGTAAATTTGAGCTCATCTCCTACATGGTGGCCTCCGCCCCCTCCTGTACCTCCTTCGTGGGGAGTATCACCATTCACCTGGAATCCATCTGCACCACCAGCCCCGCCTGCAAGGTTGTTCTTACTACATAAACAACAGAACAAAATATATTACATATTGGGCTGTAAAAAATACTTGGCCACATGAGGCACCTGTAGTTATGGGGCGTGTCCAAAATTGTCCCTTTCCACATACCATTACTACCACTATGGTACAAAATGACTGAGGATATTACGGGATGATTTCGGGCATTACATTCATATATACACAGTATAACTGCACATGTTATTTAATTTTAAAAGGTACATATACCTAATTAAATTAATACTTTACATTAAAACATATCAGCTTGGTAATCATTAATGTGTTCTTGTATTTATTGAATTATTTCATTATTTGTGGGGTCGTATTTATATGCCCTGGTAAAATGTTGCTGTGCCCCATTAAAATCACTGGTAAAAACTACAATTTGTCCTGGATTGCTGAGGAAAACTACAAAGCACACCACACAAATTCACTACATTTCCCACAGTGCCCCAACATCTTTTTCAAAACATAAACGTTTAACGCTTTCAGTCAGAACCAGTTTCTTTCTATGAATTAATGCGCATTTACAAATATTAAAAATCTAGAAAAATTATGAAAGTTAGGTCATGCTGCAGGCAGATAATGATAGCTCATGCTTATGCATTTTGGGTAGCCACTTATATAAAGTACAAATTACACCACCTAATTTATTAAACAAGCAACGGTATCAGTTATGTTCGCATAAACAAATTAATTAAATTAAATATAAAATTATTTAGTGTTGATATATGTCCTCATTCCCCATCCATGGCAGTATAATGCCCACTCTAGTCTCTAGTCACAAAATCCCATTGATGATTTAATATGTGTAGTGTATAACCCTTTGGGGGGGGACAAGGGACATATTTGTCCCACACTTTTAAATGGCCACATTGAAACAATTTAGAGCAGTCATATTTGCATGAAACCACTCGGTATGTCACTGACTTTATATATATAAAACTGGTTTTGATATTTATGCAATACGTATCGTATTTCACTGTCGGATTGAGAGAAAGTTTGTGTCAAAATACCTCAAATTATGTGCGTACAATCCTTATGGCCCTGAAAGGGTTAACAGGCTTATTTTTACATCCAGTTGTACCACATCGACAAATTGGAATGCATATGTGTACAGATGTGTGAGCCCCAGCATGACCAGTAGTTTGGAAACACCCCTGCGTAGTATATTATATTGTATTGTATTTAACCAAAGCCAAAGCTTAGTTCAACAGACTCCTCAACACAAGGAAGGAGTACCCGAAAGTTATGGACAGCCATTTTGGCCATGGAATACTGATGTCTTCTTTAACAGCTAAACTATTTGTGAACTTCAGTGATTCTGAAGACGAATGTAGTGTCAGAGTTTAATAATCTGCTAAACATAACATGTTTACCGTTTGTCTGCAGAGGGCAAGGTTTTGGGTGGTTCAATGCGGATGTCAGGGTCCCATTCGCCAGGTGGTAACACAATGACCTCGTCAAGAAACTCTTCAATGCCAGCCAGTAGGTCAGCTCGATCCTTAGCCTTGTACGCAATGTCATGGAACACCTTATATACACAGAAGTACGCAATATCACAGATTATAGTAGTTTGTAGTAGTAGTTGATGCTGCCATGTCAGTAAGGACCAACATCTCTGAGGAATGCTTCCAGTACCTTGCTGAATCTATGCCATGAAGAATTATGGCAGTTCTGAAGGCAAAGACGCTCTAGCTCGTATTACTAAGGTGTACCTAATAAAGTGGCTGGAAAGTGCATGCAGATAGTTATGTTTCCATTTGATTAGCGCAAACTTACTTCATCAGACATTAGAGTGGCAATGGCTCGACCAATTTCGTGGTATGACCTGGCTTTTCCTTTGGGCCCCAGAAGAACAAACAGAAATCTGCAAAACAGCACAAAGAAAATAATATTTCACAGTAAATCTACATGTTAAATCTAAAAAAAAAAATTTTTTTGTGCCTATACTGTATGTTAAGTGACATAATTACAATAACAATGTATCACATTTTTATCACAAAGACTTTATCAATGTTCAGTTTCACCAAGCAGTAAAGGACATGACTTAACCTAAGGATGTCGGAAAGTGAAAATCAACAAATCATTAAGCCATGTGAGTTTTCCATTAAACAGCACACTGATCCTGTCATCTGACTTTATCAGCTACAGTACTTTATGCCATTGTGCTGTCTGTTGTTAAAAGTTTACTCTTCCCAGAAATATGTGAATATAAAAACAGTACTTTAAACCTACATACATTTATTTTTTATTGTAATCAAAATATAGTATTCTACAATTAGGAGCTCCTGTCTAATTAACTTGTTCACTTGATAAATAAAAATAAAAATTATTTTTTTTTTTTGTTTTTACAATTTCACAATTGTGAAAGCCAACATTTTGTAGCATTTTGCTTTCTAGTTCATTTTCACTAAAACTAACTAACAAATTACCTTGTGGGAATAGGAACTTCAGTGAGCCCTGAAAGCATGACGGACTGCTGCAGGCGCACAAATGCCACGAACGGAGAATCTAGGAAGTCCACTTCACCCACCAGAACGTTAGACGCCTCAGCATCCCGTGGAATCTTCTTCATAAACTTATTTTGCAACTACATATGGAGGGAGAGACAAGGTACAAATTAATAAATGAACAAAAAAGTATAACCGTCTTCAACATTGTATGGGTAGTGCAGTAGCAGTTTGTTGGGTTTGAGCCTGGAGGTGTGTTATGGCCTGACTGGGCATCACAACCTGATCAGGCTAAGCGTAGTGAAAAAGTAAAGGGAAAGGATGTTGTATGTGCTGAGATACGACGGCATTTTAGGGCCACTCTTAAAAAAAAACTTTGTTTGGGACACTGAAAAAAACAAATAGAGAAAAAAAAGAATAAATTCATATAACGAATATAACAATCTACAAGAGTAAAGTTGTAATATTTCAAGAATAAAGTGGTAACCATTTATAAAAAAAATATTAATATAATCTGCTGCCCATCAGCATAGGATTGTCATTAGTATAAGAATGCTGAAACATCTATGCAAGAAACTGTGTTTATTCACAAGAAAGAACCAGACTGAATTGGGGGAAGTTATTTGTTTTATTGAAGCAGAACTCTCAGGCAGTGGCCTACAACAGGGCTATGGGTGTTTTTTTCTCAAGTTTTTTTTTTTTTTTAATCAAAGCCAAGTGTTTTAATTTTTATTTATTTCAAGAGTGGCCCTAAAACGCTTTATTATAAAATATTAAGATTTAAATATTTACTAAGCTAAAGATTGACCGCATAAACTATATTAATAGAGCCATACACAGGTGTTTCTAGACTTTTTGTTGCACTGAGGCACACAGAATTAAGTGGTGCACAGTCATACCTCCAGTCAGTCATAATAGCCTGTTAAAAAGTAAACAGATTTAGTGATTTAAAACTAAAATGGCTGTCACTCTGCCATGAATGAGAAATGAAGAACAAATTAACACAAAAGGTATTCCTACAATTAGGTTACTTTACTTGAAATTTCCCCTCGAAGATAAATAAAGTACTTACTATATAATAATATAATAATAATAATAATAATAATAATAATAATAATAATAATAATAATAATAATTATATAGCCCCTACTCTTTAGTTCATTTGGCATTTTCTTGAAGAAATAAAAACAGAAACTCAACCTCTGCAGGTTTCCACTATAATTAACCAAACAACATTATTTTATGCTCCTTTTCTTCTTTTGCCCCATCACATTTTTCTTCTTCCTGTTTGGTTCCTGATGTATGCTCTGACTGATTTGTAGCATAAAAGTATGATGTTGAGTGAGCACCCATTACTCTTATATTGGCTAGATTGTGACTCATTTTCAGGTTTGTGTTATTGATTTCCATTTTACTAGCGAGCATAAATAAAGCTTTTGGTAGTCTAAAAAGTACTTTTGGGTAAGTTATACAATTAATAGTGACTGGTCATTTTTATATTTATACATATTGGCATAAATCCAATCAGTAATTTAAGTGTAGAATTTATGCCTACCATGTTATTTAGCTTATTTATTTTATCTAAGTATAAGCGTGCCCTAAATGGAGATGCCAGTCCATCACATGGCTGGGTAAGATTCCCACCATTGCACCCACCATTGCACCTATGTCTTACTGGAACCAAGAAACCACTTATTCTGAAAATCCAGAACGGTATTCACCTAGTGAGACGTCCTAAAGCGAAGCTACTTACAGATTCACATAAAGCCTAAGCAGTTTACTGTCTTAATTAAAAAGCCATTTTCAAGGTCTTTTAGTCCAGGGAAAAGTCACAGTGGTAGTACAAATAATGGAAACCTGAAAAGAAATCTTATCATGAGTTACAGAAAAAAATACTATGAAAATGTGTTGGCTGAACATGAAGTAAGTGAAACATGAAAGCCAATGATAAGCCAGTAATCAGGATTTATGTTCTGTGCTGAATCATTTTGCTTCAACAAGCTGAAGGTTGAGCTTCAAAACCACTCACATAAGAGCAAAGCCCTGCTTGTGTGCAGTCAAACCTTGGGTGTACCTTTTTTAACCATCATGTTTGAGAAACTGATTATCAAGGTTACCAGGAAAATACAGTAGTACATGGCATGTCATTAATTAAACAGGAAAAGATAAACACTGTTCTATGAGTAGGAGCGTGAAACCTATTTGTATTGCTGTGTAAATAAATGGTGTGCTTTTTTAATGTATAAAGGAGCTGAGGCAGAGAAGAAAATACTATTATTAGGTAAAGACGTAAGATGGACGTGTGAACTTACTAAGAGAAGCAAATCCCGTGCCTGTGAGACTTGGTTAATCTTACATCATGTGTTTATGTTTGGACAAATGCAGATCAATTGATCAAGATCAATTGTTATATTAGGGAGTTTGATTTATTTAGAAATCTAAAATATGCAAATTATAGGTAGAAATATGTACACATTCACATAGAGTGAGGGTCAAAAGTTTACCTCCAAATAATTAAACGTAACTGTATTTACTAGTTTTTAAAAAAAGCTTCTTTTCTGCATTTTCCTGAACTTAAACAGAAGGTTTTCATTATAAATCATCTAATCAGCAAGTACATACAGTTCAGAATTTGATCCAATGATAGATGGAGCTCAGTTCAGGCGACTGGATCTTCTTTGGACTTTGAAGTTGTTACAAAGCTATGAAATGTGAAAATGCAAAACAGAAGCATTTTTACTAGTGGTTTCAGACTTTCGGTGACTTTACCTGGTCCTTCTCTGGCTGACCAGAGAGATCATTAAGGCTGCTGGAGGTCAGATTGCGGTGTGCTGTGGTTGGACTGCCTATACAGGTTAAAAAAACAAAAAAACAAAGCTCAGATCCAACGCATAAACAATACCAGGTATAATACAGAATAACTTTAAAAAAAATAATAAAAAAGGTAATTTTACCACAATAGAAAAAAAATACTCAAAGACTGAAATTCAGAGAAACAGCAGTTACCATCCACTCATGCAATATTTAATCATCTGTAATGGGTATAATTCCAAAATCTGATAATGCTGTGGAATATTTGTTTACCAAACTGTTTATCACTAGGTCATACTGATGCATTTCTGTCATGTGTGGGTTGGGGGTGAGCTGTTTGTGTTTGTGGCCTGACTTTCTATGAAACACCATTTATAATTAATAATAAGTGTTTTTGCTTATTATTGACAGTGTTCTGGATTTGTTTGCTTTGTTATCATTTGTCAGTGTGTTTATTGACTTGTTTATCACTATACTGTATTATCAATAAGCTTTGCTGATATATCCACTATTTTCAGTGTCTCCACTGATGTTACAGAGTGTTTTGTCTTTACAAGTGGATACAACAATGCTATAAGAATTGCAATGTTTAAAAATTATTTCAGCTCACTAGGGGTCTGGCCTGGGCCTTAATCAGAAATTCTCAAGTGAAGACTTTGTTGGGGAAATACAAAACCTGTGCATGACTCTGCCAGCTCAATGAAAAAAACTCTTACTGGAAATGCACTTAAATGAACTGCTGACACATCACCAACCTGCTAATCAACTCCGGTTTATTATACACCCTTAGTTATAATACACTATGTTTAGTGGAGTTTATGATCATCCAGTTTCCGCAAGCAAGACCAGGTTTCACATTTGTTAATCAGTTTCAACAAAGTTTTGCTGCTGAATATGTTCCCATCCACGTGCTAGAGGCTAAATATTGTTTAGAACAAGGCAGTGTTTAAAAAACAACAATCCCTGTCAAGGCCACAAAGTATAAACCAGGCTAGACCATCAACTAATACATTTGGTATGAGCAGTCAGCGATTCACTGAGAATCTTATATCTTGTGTCAGTAATGTGGCAAGACTGGACATCTCTCGTAAATATCTCACCCAAAACAATTTTAGTGTGGAGAAAATTGACATCTCATAACTCACTTCCTCTGAATCGTTTAGACAGTAAGTCTCAAAGACAGCAGATACATCCTATCACTATAACACTGTGTGGATCATAAATGTTATAAACCCATTTCAGTGTCATGTTCTACAAAAAAGTCTGATATGAGAGTGGCTGTAAACGGTGGAAATGAGAATGTAGCGAGTCAGCTGCTTATTCTGCTGGTTCAATATAAATCCATTATGAAAGCTGTACATACTACTGACTATTTGTCTATTAATCTCACCATCCAAACATATGAATTGAATAAAATGTTATTTAAATGAATACACAAGTACTTTGTACCTGCAAATAGCTGTAAAGAGCTGGTCAATTTAAAAAAAAAACGCTTTAGTGTGTGTATTTTTACTGCCATGAATACTATTATACCATTATGTATTTTTATGTAATATTTATATTAATATAGATCAACTTTGCATCAACTCTGTGCATAAGTCGTAACTACTTTTAGGACATGGACACAAGCAGAGAAATGGAAACGTTTGTAATCTACTTAACACTACAAGCTCCATGCCTGCTTGACCTACATACACCTATGGTGTGGACCACCGGCCATTTAACTGCTGTGACTTCCTACTACACTGCTCATAAAAATGAGGGCATATTTCTAAAGGAATACAAAGAGGATACCGTAACTGCTGGACAATCTGATCTTGTCCATGCCCCATCACTGTCAGTGTGTTTTGGCAGTCTTGAGGGCCCATAGACCCTACTGAATGGTCAATGTGGGGGCACTCTCATCCAGTTTGACATTCTTCTGTTCACTCCTATGAATATATCACTTGATATTCAATCATGGTAATTGATTTTGCATCTCATTTGCCTAATCAAACAGCTTTCTTTTATTTTTGTTTGCTGATGACCTTGTTTAACTAAATAAATCAAATGAAATAAATATCCCCTCATGTTTGTGAGCAGTGCAGTGCAAATGAGAATGTAGCAAGTCAGCAATTCATTCTACTGAACCCATATAAAGGTATTGTGAAAGCTCTAAATAAAGACTTAGGAAATGTTCTTATGTACTATTGTCTCTTAATCTCACCATTCACACAGCTAAATTCAACTAAATAAAACAAATAAAATACAATGTATTAGAATATATTTTAGGAATTATAAATAATAAGGTATTCGTAAACACACATTACTAAATAGTAATCATATAAAAATAAACCATAAAATTAACCTACTAATAGGCTTGAATTAAATGTTGTATAATGCTGTTTTGTATATTATAATATTTATTATATAACTGTACCATTGGAGTGTATTTTTGTGATTGTAGAATCCTTACAGCTCAGAAACATTGTTATTTTAAAATAAATAATAAATAATACATATAATATAACATACACCTATATACAATAATACATATTTAATATAACACAATATTGTGTTATAATTCTTTTGCTCCCTCTTAGGCTTTAGGTGAATAGGTTAATACATTATATCAAATGTGCTGTAAGTGCCACAAGCTGCTATAAACTAAATAAATAAATGAAATCAAGAAAAGGTTCAAACTTATTTTGATTTTCTATGTCTGTCTATACCATCTCAAATGTGTTGTGTTTATGCTTCTGTGGTTCCATGTCGGGCATTAGCATAGTTAAAATAATACACCTGGATCCAATTCTGCTAACGATCAAGCCAATCAAGAGCAGTGTGAGGTGCACTGGTTAAATATCTGATTCTAGACTTACAGAGCCGACCCAAGCTGTTGCTTCTCTGCATCTGTGTTTGGTCTTCAGTGATGCTAAAGCGAGGTGCGGTGTGGTCAACAGAATGACGTACTATTGTGTCACATACATACATACACGAGTGCACACGCATTCACACAAAGGGAAGGCGAAGGGAAAGATGAAAAGGTAAAAGAACAGTGCAATGTCAGTTTAGAGGTAAAAAGTGATTGCAAAGCACTTTAAATCACTATTGAGGCTATCATTCTACATGCCAGTCCAGTCAGTTTACCTTACCAGTATGTGAGCCATTATTTTTATAACTGTATTTTTTTTTTAGCATTTACGAGGCACTATTCTTCTTAAATAAACATGTAATCCAAATTACAGATACTCACTGCCCACTTTATTAGGTACTCCTTGCTAATGCTGGGTTGCCAAAACTGCTTTATTTATTCATGGCATAGATTCAACAGGGTTCTTATTCCTTACAGATTTTGGGCCACATTTACATGGTAGCTTCACACATTTGCTGCAGGTTTGTCAGCCCCACATCCATGATGTGAATCTCCCGTTCCATCATATCTGTCATATTTGACAGACCAGGACACATTTTTCCAATCTTCTATTATCCAATTCCGGTAAGCCAGTGTAATTTGTTGCCTCCGTTGCCTGTTCATTGCTGACAGGAGTAGCATCTGATGTGGACTTCTGCTGTTGTATCCCATCTGCTTTAACTTTTGACATGTTGTTCATTCACGGATTCTCTTCTGCATAACATGGTGGTAATATGTGGTTATTCAAGCTATTGTTGTCTTTCTATAAACTCAAACAAGTCTGGCCATTTTTATCTGGTATCAACAAGGCATATTTGGTCGGAAAACTGTTGCTCACTGGATATTTTGTCTTTAAGTATTATTCTCTTTAAACCCTGGAGATGGCTGTGTGTAAAAATCCCAGTAAATCAGCAGTTTTTGAAATTTTCAGACCAACCATGCCATGCTTGCTTAAATTACCTTTCTTATCTAATTTTACACTCAATTTGAACTTCAGCATGCCATCTTGAGCATGTATGCATGTCTAAATGATTTTCTTTGATTTTCTGATATGTGGTTGGGTGATTAGATATTTGCATTAAAAAGCAGTTGAACAGGTGTACCTAATAAAGAGTGTAAATGAATATCATATTATATAATATAACACATTAGCCTAATCATATACAGTGGGTATAGGCAGTATTCACTAAAATTTTAATTTAACACACAAAAAAGTTAATTTTTTATCATGAATGTACACTCAGCATCCCGTCTTGACATGTAAAAAACAGACATGTAGATTTTTTTGCAAATTTATTAAAAAAGAAAAGCTTTAATATCACATGGTCATAAGTATTCAGACCCTTTGCTCAGTATTTAGTAGAATCACCTTTTGAGCTGTACAGCCATGAGTCTTCTTGGGAATGATGCAACAAGTTTTTCAGACCTTAATTTGGGGATTCTCTGATATTCTTCCTTGCACATGCTCTCTAGTTCCATCAGGTTGGATGGTGAACATTGATAGACGGCCATCTTCAGGTCTCTCCAGAGATGCTCAATTGGGTTTAGGTCAGGGCTCTGGCTGGGCCAGTCAAGAATGGTCAGAGAGTTGTTCCGAAGCCACTGCCTTGTCATTTTAGCTGTGTGCTTAGGGTCATTGTCATGTTGGAAGGTGAATCTCCGACCCAGTTTGAGGTTTTCTTCCAGGATACCATTCCAGGATACCATTCTTCCATTCATCTTTCCTTCAATTGCAACCTGTTGTCCAGTCCCTGCAGCTGAAAAAACACCCCCATAGCATGATGCTGCCACCACCATGTTTTACTGTTAGGATTGTATAGGGCAGGTGATGAGCAGTGCCTGGTTTTCTACACACATACCTCTTAGAATTATCAGCAAAAATTAAATATTCTTCTCATCAGACCAAAGAATCATATTTCGCATAGTCTGAGAGTCTTTCATGTGTTTCTTGGCAAACTCTATGTGGGCTTTTAGCTCTGTCGGGCCACTCTGCCATAAAGCCCCGACTGGTGGAGGGCTGCAGTGACTTTGTGGAACTTTCTCTCATCTCCATACTGCATCTCTGAAGAACAGCCACAGTGATCTTTGGGTTCTTCTTTACCTCTCTTACCAAGGCTCTTCTCCCACGATTGCTCAGTTTGGCAGGACGGCCAGGTCTAGAAAGAGTTCTAGTCATCCCAAACTTCTTCCATTTAAGGATTATGGAGGCCACTGTGCTTTTATGAACCTTGAGTGCTGCAGAATTTTTGTTGTAACCTTGGCCAGATCTGTGCCACAATTCTGTCTCTGAGTTCTTTGGGCAGTTCCTTCAACATCATGATTCTCATTTGCATTGACATGCGCTGTGAGCTGTGAGGTCTTATGTAGACAGATGTGTGCCTTTTCTAATCAAGTCCAATCAGTTCAATTAAACACAGCTGGACTCCAATGCAGGAGTAGAACCATCTCAAGAAGGATAAGAAGAAATTGACAGCTTGTGAGGTAAATATGAGTGTCACAGCAAAGGGTCTGAATACTTATGACCATGTGAGATTTCACTTTTTCTTTTTTATAATATATTTTATAAAATATTTACATATATTTGTTTTTTTCTGTCAAGATGGGATCCTGAGTGTACATTAATGAGAAATAAAATGAACTTTTTTGATTTTAGCAAATGGCTGCAATGAAATACAGAGTGAACAACTGGAGGTCTGAAATCAGGGGTCTGAATACTTTCCGTACACACTGTCTATAGAACTATATAATGACACTCAAACCAACTCTGCAGAGGAAAGACCTGGCTCTGCTTCTATAATTATAAACTTGTAGCTCAATAGATAAAACTACCCATCAAGTCAAGAGTGAATTCAAATTTTGGTGGATTTAGCTCTAGATAAACTATTCATACATTAAGAACAGTGCTTATGACTGTTAGTGAAGTGAAGCAAAAGATTATTATAGTATCAAAAGATAGAAAGAAAGAAAAGAGAACATGTGTGTAATATTGTAGCAAGAAAGTAGCATTACCATTCTCTGGGTTTGAAAACAGTTTACTTGCACTCGACACTGTTCGGCCGATATCAGCCAGCGAGCGCAGGTTGGACTTCTTGGTCTGGTGCCGGTGTTTGCGCAGCAGCACATATGTGACCTTTTCCTTAAGCTCAGGCTTCAGGAGCCCCATCTCAATCTGATTGTCCGTGATCATGTCTAAGAATAAAATAGAGAAGAGAATCTGAAAAGTGCATCTGAAATCAAATTTTGGGAAGTTGCTTTTAACAGCTTAATAGACCCAATATATCTTATGTTCATCTTGATTGTTAACTGTGTGAGCAATATCTCTGTTAGCAGATACTCATGCTTAGTGACCAGTGAGTGTCCATGTATGAGTGAAGAGATGAAAGAAAATAGGACAGTGAATATATCTGTTCAGAATCCACATAAGATTAACTATCGCTATTATTGGCTGGTCACAATGATCTGAATAACATATATCCAATGTATGAATTTGTTTTTAACCCTTAAACATGTGGAGTTAATTTGACTTCTTCTGTCTACATACAAAGCTTAGCTATGAAATGAAATTGCAGCCACTGAAATAAAAAAGGCTGAATTTTTGACTAAAAGGTTGGAGTCCTAAAAGTTTTTTATAAAAAAGAACCCAGATAAATCAATGAGACACAAATATTATATATACTCAGTTATTTATTGAGGAACGATCCAATATTACATTTTTGTGACCGGGCGAAAGTATGTGAGCCTCTAAAATTAGTACGAGTAAAGTTTCAACACAACCAATCAAAATTTCGATTTACAAATGGAAGAAATTCAGGACCATTGTTACCCTACCCAGCAGTGGCCGACCACTATGTGATGTCTCAAAGGAACCCTGAGCAACATCTAAGAAACTAAAATCCTCTCTCACACTGGCTGTGTGTAAACGTTCATAAGTCCACCACCAGAACACTTAATAAATGGTGTGCATGGCAGAAGCTATAAAAATACAACATTTTGGATTATATGAGAAAGAAAAACTCTGGATTCTAGTTGAAGAATCTTATTATAGAATCTGTGAAACATGGTGGTGGTAGTAGGTGGTATCATGGTTTGGACCTGTTTTGTTGATTCAGAGACAGAGGACCGATTGACAGTTACTGGAAACAGATATGTCATATTGGACCGTTTTCCTCAATAAAAGAATGAGTACAAAATGTCTTACTTGTTTACCTGGGCTCTCTTTGTACTCTTAGGACTAGATGTTTTATGTCATATTTATAAAGGTGATGTATTTTTTCTTACCAACAATCTGCTGTAACGAATTAGCACACATGTCAAGCATGATGGTGCCCTTCTCTATGCACATCTTCAGCTCAAAGAGTGAGTGCAGGGACAGTGTAGCAACATGCGGTTTACTCCATCTCTCTCCACCTTCCTCCACTTTCTCCTCAAACTTGATCCATCTGGAAATGCAAAAACATGCATACACTGTTATAATGATTATATAACATCCATCCATTCATTAATTCATCCATCCATCCATCATTCCATCCATTACCTTTGCTTAATCCACACGGGGCGACGGCCTAATCTGAATGAATGTTGATTTAATTTCAGCAATTTTGTGTCTCATTCAATATTATTAGTTTAATCAGTTACAAAAAAAATTATATAGGCATTATATAATCGACCATCAGTCACCATGCTCTCCAAATATAAAGCCATATTGGCCGTCCACTAGTAAAGACTTATTTCTCTTATCTTTGCAATGATGATAACATAGTAAACATTATATTTCATAATTTATTTGGCAAAGATTGCAGCTCATTATAAGTACATAACGATTGCGATAATTCTTATCTTTATCACAGCTTTTGGCAGTGACATGTTGGCTAGTGTAATATACTGCTCACATAAATTTGAGGATATTTCAAAATAAAATATCTCGTAATGAAATACCCACTAATTTTTGTGAGCAGTGTAGTAGTACACATGACACTAGAAAGTCCCAACTGGTATGTCTTATTTATTTCCTTCAGTAAAATAAAACTTACTAGATGGTACAGAGTTAAAATTTTATATGCTCCTCGAAAAATAATTATGTTCAATTGGATTTTAGTGTAGCAGAGCACAGCTATCATACAAAGACTAAATACAAATTTAAAATCAGTCAAACGGGCAGCACTGCACAAGCAGTTCCAACATGACTTGGAATTCCCTCTGCCTGTTGTTTGTATGTCCACATTGTGTCTTTGTGGGTATACTCTGGATCCTCATATATTCCAAATACATGCTTTAGGATAACTGGTCATTCTAAATAACCTTCACAATGAATGGAAACTCTTATCTGCAACTCTCTGTTATCTCTCTATTACTCTATATCTGTAGATCTGTATCTCCTCCTCCTCTCTCATTCTCTATCTGTTCTTTTCTGCAAAGCTCCAATTTGCATGTGTTTTGTTTCCCAGACTGAGTTTTAAGTGACTGCAGGTAAACTCCACAGTGCCTAGATTTGGCTACATAGGTAGTGAGTTCCATTATTTATATGGCATCACAGTGACAGAAGTGGTTAGCACGGTGAATGCACAACTCCAGAGATCCCCACCTCCTGTGTAAATATTGTCCTGTGCCCACATGGATTTACATGGGGTACTGTGGTTTTCTCCCACATTCCAAAGACATGCGTTAGGTTAACTGGTCACTCTAATTGGCCCTCAGTGTGAGTGTAACTCGATCATGATCATGGTTGTGACTTGATCATGAGGTAAAGGCGAGATTCACCATAACACACAATCTCATGTTTTTATACAACAAAATATAGAAACCAAATAAATCAAAAAAGATTACATTTTAAACCGAATATGCGTTAATATGAGCCATTACATTAATGAGCCATTACATTTACATTATCTGGTAATATTAGTATGAAGTCCTAAGCACAAATAAGCAGGGAGAAATAAAATAAAATTCAGATAAAAAGATCAAATTCATAAAAAATAGAACTCTATAATTTATTTATTATTATTTATTTATTTATTTATTTATTTTAGGGTTATTCCATTATCTGTATATGTTATATATCCATCCATTGATTATCTTCTGCTGAATCCACACAGGGTCATGGGCCAGCCAGTGCCCATCCAGTAACTCTGGGTGCAAGGGCACGAACAATCTTAGACGGGGCGCCAATCCATGGTAGGGCACACAGTCACGGACACAGTCACACACTAAGGGCCACTTTAAAGACACCAGTTAACCCAACACACATGTCTTTGGACTGTGGGATGATTGAACCCAGGACCTTGTTGTTACTTTGCGTCAGCAAAGTGATACTGTTTTGGTTTGAAGAAACCTAAACCAATCAGACTATAAAGGTCGGAACTGTTGTATAAAATACATTATATTGTGGTGTAGTTCAGTGTTACAGTTTTTACAATTATTGGTATAAAGAAACTACATTATAAAAACACAATTTTGCCAGTATAAAAAGTGGGTTACAAGTGGATCAAAAACAATCAGCTGTTAGCTATGTCTTACATTAAAATATAAAGGGACAAGACAAAAAAATATTGCTGATAAACACACAAATCATCATTTGACTCATAAAACATGAGACTGCCTATGTTGCCATGTGTCTCTGATTGTTAAAAGGTTGTGTGTTTGTGTATGTGGGTGTGTATCTGTGTGTGTATGTGTGTGTGTGTGTGTGTGTATATCACCTGGCCGTCTCCTTCCACTCCACGTCTTGACCTTCGGTGGGGAGCAGCTCATCAAGTTCAGTGAATAGCTGTGGTGGTGGGGGGCCGCTTTCCTCCTCCCCCAACATGAAGCGGATCCTCTCAGCAGCTGGAGAGACTGGAATCATACAAGTGACCAATCAGAGAACAGAAGCAACACCACAAAGTCAATCAACATAAGAGGTAGATACAGTGATGTTGCTGATGTGGACTCTGCCTACCACTCTTTCAACACATGAATTTTAACACCACATACACTAGAAAAGTATTGGGACACATGCACATGACAGATAAAGCAATCTTTTATGACATGCCATTCCAAATCCATAGGTATTCATATGCCGTGGCTGTTCTAACAGCTTTCACATTTTGGCAGTTTTGTCTCTTATTCATTCTGAAGAGGTTAGAGATTGATGAGAGGGTCTGATTTGCATTCCCCATTTGTATGTCTTTACATTTCATGCCTCTATATATTTCATATATTTATTAATTACTACTATTGTATACGTTTACTTAATGTATATTCTAATACAAATATAGGCATAATAAATTTGGAGTCGAGAACAGTTTAATTCTATGTACCTGTATATTACATAGTATGTAAAATTAGGTATATTTAAGTAATATACTATAGCCATGATTTGTCTAAGCAATCAATACTTTAAAAAGTGTGACGTCATTCTTATTCTCTCTTTAACTCTTTCTGTGTTTTGTCTCTTTATACCCCTCTTCTCCCTTGTTGTTCCCCATCTCTTTCTTTTTCTGCCTGCCTTCCACCACCCCACACCTCCCCCAAAGACAATGCCTGTATGTGTTTGTGTTTGCATGCTTGTATGCTAACTAAGATTGTGTGTCATGCTGAATCAGTGCCTCTTAGCAGTCCAAACATCCGGGTAAACACAATCTAAGCTCCTACAGTTTTAAACACACGTACACAAACGCAACTAGCTAGAAATTCTGAGACCTCAATTTACCAAGGCTATACTTGTTATTCCATATGGGTGGTCACAATATGGACCATCACAATATGGACCATCTACATGTTACTGATACTATTTTATAACTGTATTATTAAATAAAAACATAATCACAATACAGGCATGTCCCATTTAACATCCATCCGATCAACATCTACTCACTTTAAAGTCAATAATCTTTCAAACAGACTGAAAACAGCAAAGACTACACAGTGCTGCCTGATGTATGATGTTACAGTATTCAGTACTGTTCTAAATGATAAATATCACATGTAACATAATAATTGTAATCAATTCCTATGTAAATCACTTTCATATGTAGCCCACCCGAAATGACTTTTCGTCCAATAGATCAACCAGCACTGGATCTCGTCAACAGCGTTGAAGAGCAGAGATGGGAGTTAGAGTTTAAGATCATAAGTCTGTCAATCGTGCAAAAGTTTACTCTTACCAGTCATGTTCCTCATTATCATTAGCTCACATTTGGACTAGAGACTATTCTAACTTGGATGACAACAAGCTGTGTGTAACACAGTGCACTCAGGATGGGACAATAGTGTGGTTTGGTCTGGTTTGGGTGGAAAATGACAGGCAGACAGAGAACCTGGAGGAAACCCATAAAAACAAAGAGAGAATATGCTAATTCTACACAGGTCGGGACGGGAATCAAATCCAGGTCCCCGAAGCTGCGAGCTAACGCTGTGCCATCATGCTACCCTTACAGCTTTGCAGACAATTTGAGTTCCAGCTGTTTTTATGTGCTATTTTACCCATGCTGTTATTCCCAGAGGTATGATTGCCTAGTAGAGCATTTTTAACTTCTGTTAAAACTAATTCCACAAGAGAGCAGTTGAATTCTATTCTTTTTCATCCACTGTCCAATGTCTGTTTAAAATTTAACCCGCAGTGACACTGTAACCATTTCTCTTAATTGTTTTATTATTTACTTTAACATCATTCATTTCATTATATAAATATCAGTGGTGTGCATCCTGAAAAAGATAAAATCCTAAATGTATGTAGTATTTATTCATAAATAATTTATTTAATAAATATAGTAATGTCTTTCTAGTCTTTAGAGACACCAATTATCCTAACACACACGTCTTTGAACTGTGGCAGGAAACCAGAGTAAACTCGCGCAGACACAGGGAGGACACGCAGAAAGGACCCAGGCCTCTTCACCCTAGGATTGAACCCACGACCTCCTTGCTGTGAAGTAGCGGTGCTACCCACCGAGCCATGTGCCCATGTTTCTAATTGTGTACCTTAAAAGCTCTGCCAACAAGGTAGGCTTGTTCCTGGTAAAAATACCACTTTGTTTAAAATCCCCAAAACACTGGTACCAAAACTACACTACCATATCACTACGATATCAGTGTTACTGCCGTAGGGACTATGTTCCAAATTACATGAATGGGATGGACAGTAACTCGCAATTATGCATAAAACATGCTTTGTAATTAGTAAAGATATGTGCACCTGTATGGTGGGTGTACTTGATAAAATTACCAGTAAGTGTATGCAGGTTAGTGCATAACAGTTGATTATATATGGGAGATTGGTGTGCTTGTAGTTGCAGTGTGCTTTATCAGTGACTGCCTGCATATTCAGTAATTACAAAACAACCTGAATGCTATTCAAAATCTAAGAAGCATTGAAGCTTATGTCAGGTTCATAGAAATCCATGCTACGTTTTCTTGGATCTGTGTATACCTAAGAGTGTATGCTCCAAAACCACAGAGCTATAGCACTACTGATTCTCTAAGCACTCGAGGTGCTTGTTCCATGTTCCTCAAAACTTGTTTATATGATTCCCAGTGCTAAGAACATGAACATGATCACAAAAACCAATTACTTCTACAAAGGCTAATGGTGTAAAGGATTACACATTTCATTCACATGTAACCACACACCAAAGCCTCACCGTTGCCAGATAATCAAGCCTGATGTCACCGACGTGCAGAATGACCACATGAAGACAGACAACAATGTACTATGTGGCTTACTGGTATCGGCGGAGCATAAAGGAGATTATGGTCTTGCTCTGACTCTTCAGGCAGATGAATAATAGTTATATAGTATAATAGTAAATACAGTTCTAATGTCCAGTTCATTGTAAAGGAGAGAAAAAGCACAGGGATCAATGCAGGAACCAACTCTTGACAGGTTGCCAGTCCCTCTGCTACACTAGAGACACTAGTTGATCTAACACAATGTCTTTGGAAGGTGAGAGGAATTCTACACAGACACTGGTAAACCCTGTAAACTCCCCACAGTTTAACGGAGGAAATCTCATGTCATATTGCTTTATCATAACAATTTTCTTATTAAAATCTCTTTACTTCCTTTTGTATCTCCTACTAGATACATATTAATGCTTTGTCGGTTACTTAAATTTATCATTATTCACACACTATAAATACATTTACGAGTATTGTTTTATTATTTTAGCATCCTTCTGGTTGATTATTAGACGATTTCTTGTCCATTTGACCATTTTCTCTTTGTGGCCCATGTTTTTATGGGTTTATATGTTGATGTTTTTCTGCTTTAAGATATTATGTTGCATAACCCAGTCGTAAGGCCTATATGAGTTGTTAATGATGCCATTTACGTGCATCTGTATACAGGTGTGCAACATCAGTTTGCTTTAATTATGGAGATTTTTAAAATAATAAACATTATAATAGGAAATAAAAATCTGCAACACATTTTAGCAACACTGGAGATGCCCAAGCGTATGTGTTTGTGTGTGTGTGTGTGTGTTTGTGTGTTTGTGTGTTTGTGTGTGTGTGTGTGTGTGTGTGTGTGTGTGTGTGTGTGTGTGTGTGGTGTGTGTCTCTGTGTGTGTGTGTGTGTGTTTATGTGTGTGTCTGTGTATTTGTGTGGTGTCTGTGTGTGTGTCTGTGTGTTTGTCTGTGTGTGTGTGTGTGTGTGTTGTAGTGTGCGTGTCTGTGTGTGTGTGTGTGTGTGTGTGTGTGTGTGTTAGTGTATATAGGTATGTATAGGGCATTTGTACTGCTGTCTGCAGCTCTGTCTGCCCCCCCCCCTTCCCCCCCTGCAGCACAGCTAGGCCTATTACCATTCAGCTCTCGTCACCTGCCTTTCCACGGGCTGCCAGTGTACTGAGCAATATGACAGAGAGTTGGATGATTATATTCAGAAGGACACAGGGAGCTGTGTCCTGTGCTGTCTGCTTCTATCAGTACAACCTTAAAAGTCCCTCCTAATAATACAGGAGACGCCTTTGAACAGCGATAGCATTATTAATGACTGCAAAAAGTTCACAATAAGGAGATATCTGTTGTTTATTTCATAACGAGTCCAGCAACAGTGATTTGAGCAAATCATTTTAAATATGTTTAAAGTAATACTCCTATAAACGAATTTCTGTCTATGGCACAACGTACACACCGAGCAATGACCATATATGTATGGACCACAACATTTAAACACATTTTTTGTAGTACAGTTGCTTGACTGCTTTAGGCATATACACAATACTGGGCAAAAGTCTTAGGCCACCATTAGATTTGTTGTTTAGCAATGGTGTGACGATAAAATGTAACACATTTTTGACAAGACCCATACATTTCAAACTTGGATTTGTCACTGCATATTACATTACATTTACATTTATGTCAGTTAGCAGACTCCCTTATCCAGAGTGACTTACAATGAATAGTCTTATAATCCAAGAAATTATGGGTTAAGGGCCTTGTTTAGGGACCCAACTGTAGCAAAGGTGGGATTTGAACCTTAGTCCACTTTAGTCCAGTACCTTAACCACTAGGTCATCACAGTCCCAGTCATTTTTTCTCTGATCATCTTTCCTATCTTTGTGAGCTTTAACCTTTTCACCTCTTGACTGTAAAAGGATCCATTTGGCATCCTGATGAAGCTGCCAGATGCTGCTATTGCCCAAGTGTAAGGGGAGGACACACTAAATACCTACCCCTGTAGCATATTGAAGTTTTTTATTTGTATTTATATATTGATATTTATATATTGAAGTATTTAATGCTTGTATTCTAACATAGAGACTGATAAATAATTATATAGGGTCATTATTCCATTACTGAAACAACTCTGGCCTAATACTTTTGGGCAGTACTGTACATGTCATTTAAGCTCTAGTAATAATAATAAGAATGTAGTCAGCATTTTTCATTAAACAAAAATCACAATGTGTTTTACACTGATTAAAGTTTCATTTACGCTTGAAATAAAAAAAAAAACATTCATCCAAATGTTCCCTCAGTCCCCCACCCAATTTGGTCTGCCTAATTTCCCAGACTCATAGCATCCCCTGGATGCGTGCATGACTCCGCAGAGAGATGAGGGCCTCCTCTGACCACTTCTTTTCACTTCAGTTCTGGAAAGTTGGCTAGAACTAATAATCTGCGTAGCACCCCGTCTGGGCAGACATACAATCAAGGGACAATGTGTAGTAAACCACCGAACCACACAATTCCTTAGAACATTACCTACAAATCTATAAAGAAAATGACAGAGGGATGATTAATGAGAATGATAGACATGACAAGTAGCTTTTAAATCGGAATCTAAAAATACCTCTAGACTTGACGTCACAAATGTACAGCAGAGTTTGGGGTTGTGTAAGTAAATATTTTCCACCAGTTGAGCTGTGGCTGATCCTAGGCTTAATGTTTTTACTGTACCACCTCACTTCTGGCAAATGGGTTCGAGCTATGTAAGAACAGCTTTAGTAAGACCTTCTGTCATCTTAGTTTTATTTTCCTACTTCATTTGGGTAGAGTGTAATAATTATAGCTTTTCCTGGTCGTGGTTGTATGGGTTATGGTGCCTGTCCCCAGAGTACACAGATGATAGGTGTCAGCCTGGCCTTTACTATATATGACCCAGTCAATTGTGTTTGCTTGTGTTGATTGACTTCCATCCATCCATCCATCCATCCATCCATCCATCCATCCATCCATCCGTCCGTCCATCCATCCATCCATCCATCCATCCATCCATCCATCCATCCATGCATCCATCAATGCATCCATCCATCCATGCATCCATCCATCCATCCATTCATCCATCCATCCATTCATCCATCCATCCATCCATCCATTCATCCATCCGTCCATCCATCCATCAATGCATCCATCAATGCATCCATCCATCCATCCATGCATCCATCCATCCATCCATCCATCCATCCATCCGTCCATCCGTTCATCCATCCATCCGTCTATCCATCCATCCATCCATCCATTATCTTCCGCTTAATCCACAACCAGTGCCCACCTGGCAACTCTGGGTGGAAGGGCAGGAACAACCCTAGATGGAGCGCCAGGGCACACACACAGACACACACATTAACATACTAAGGGCCACTTTAGAGACTGTAATTAACCTAACATGCATATCTTTGGACCGTGGGAGAAAACTGGAGTACCCCGAGTGAACCCACGCAGACATGGGGCCGATCCACCCTGGGATTGAACCTGGGACCGTCTTGCTGTGAGGCAGCGGTGCTACCCACCAAGCTGCCCGCGTTGATCGACTTATGAAATAAAAAGAAATAACTGGATTAAAAAAATTTTTGTCTAAAAAGAATATTAGTCCATTTTAGTGCCCCTTCTTATATTATATATTTATCAAGGCCATAGTCATAAATTACACATTGGACCGGAGGTGCCAAATGTACTTTAAAAAAATATTTAAAAAATCAACCTGTTTTCAGCACAAAATGTTGTTTCTGCTTTATACAATTCCTCACACTATTTAGCAAAACATTATTTATTTCCACAATTACACTTTCAGCACAAAACTCCATATTGATGTTAGGTTTTCATCTAAAAGCCGGAGCTGTTATAAAGATGTGGTAAGGAGCCGCCCCGTCAACAACTGATGGACCCTAACGTTGTGCAAAGCTACTGAGAGCAATATTTATTTTTGATTTTTACGTCTGTATATTGGGGAAATTTTCAGCACAAATAAGTGCTTTAAAATGTTCTATTTTCTATGACAGATTTCAACATCTGCGTTCTTCCATTACAACTCAATGACATTTCCAGGTTTTCAAAGTACAGACAATTCTAAATCATAATGCATTTATGCTACAAATAGAGTGAAAAGAGATTTGGTTGGAAATGCTGCAGTGTTCCTTTCGAGCAGTAACATTAGTTACATGTGTCTTCAATGAAGAGAATATTCTTTTCCCCTTCAAACATTTGTTCAGTGCAAGCGGCCCCTTCTCCTTAGAATGCATCTAATAAAGAGTGTCTGGTTGGATTTGGCAAGCGCATTGGCAGAGACGAACTCACTGACCTCTCAGCTCATCTGTAGGGGGACGTGCCGAGTTTCACTAACAAAAACACACACACACACCAAAGGCAGCTTGTGAAGAAACACTGCACCGCTTAAGCAGCGATACACATGCATCACCTAGAATGTCTGCAAACCGAGGCCACTTCAGTTCACTCAGTTAGCAGACCGGTGTTTGGCATCGAACACATCTGCGGTAAACAGGCATCTCATACGTAGAAGAAAGTTACATGCTTTTATGAGCGCTGGAATGGTACTGGACTATTTTTTTTTTCTTTTTGCAAATTGATCAAATTGATGGAAAACATTCCCTATAATTACAATTGCGGGAAGGCGAGAGAAGGTTTGTGTATCCGAGGTTAGGTGAGGTTCAGATTTCTGATGAGTGGCACATGTAGTCACCACTTAAGTAGAAATCTGATCCTGCGGTTGGGAATGTGAATTCGAACAATGTATTTTCACTCCGAAAATGATGAGGTGTCCTTGAAAATACGTCTCTAACGTTCCTAATGGTCCAGTCCCCATTTCCATTGAGTTGCTGATCGAATAATTAGGGTTGAGATTTGATTTTGGAGTTAGAAAGTCATGTTATCAGAGCATAGAGCCGTAATGGTCGAACGCCACAGATTGTATCGTACTGCACTTAGTATGGTGAGGTCCTCATTGTTGTTGCTGTCACCTTCTGGGTTCAGTAGGGGGCACCAAAAAAATTAATATAAGCACAACAGGGTAGACGAATCAATTTAATTTTGGGCTTTCTTCAATTTATTAAACGCTGTACGCCTTCTTTATTCATACAACATACTATCTGACATTGCAGGTGATCATACCATGGATACTACATGTATATGGATCATAATATACTTAAGTTTCATGCTTCCGAATCAAAACTACTAATGTACATCAAGTTCTTCAACCTCTGCATCTGCTACATAGAAGCAAATGTGTGTACAATGTCAGGAGTAGTTTTAACATATCAACCTGTACTGAGAAAAGAACATCAAATCCAAAAATGTATTATGTATTGAACATAAAACCTCCAAAAATGTAGCCTGTAAAAAACGTAAAAAAAATACTAAAGAATGCAGAATGTAAAGAATGTAAATGCTCAAAAATGAATGAAAAGAATGAGAAACTTCAAAGAGTATTGACTCGAAATAACGTAAACACAAAGAATGGAAAGAATCCCATAGTACAAATAATGCAAAATGTTAAAAAATATAACCTGAAAGCATGTGGAGTGGAAAAAATGTAACAACACAAAGAATGCGTATGTGTAATGCATCCACGTGTAATGTAACACTTCACAGTCAGCATTAAAAAGCCCAAGTGTGTGTTGAAGGTCTGCCTTGGTTGCTGCTTAAAGGACATCATCATCTACAAACAACAGAGACATGACCTCTAGCTCTGTGTATTAGACCCCGGTCGTGACTGTTCTCTGATGGCCTGTCCATGAGTATGACAAGGGCTTCAATTTTAAGGAAAAAAACTAAATTACTCTAATTATGTAGAAAGGAAAGAAATACTTAAATAAAGTACAACATGTAACAAAGTACAATGTAGAAACTTCGAAATTTTAATATGGTAAAAAGGGAGCGGACAGGGGCAGCCAAACCTTAACCAGTAGCACAGAGCACAAAGCGGGATGAAATCCTTAATAGACATCATCACAATACATACACACACACACACACACACACACACACACACACTGTGACAGTTCAGATCAGAAACATCAGCCGATTACAGATTTCTTTGGCCTGTGGGTGGAAACAGGAGAACCTGTATGAAACAAACACATACTGGAAGAACATGCAAACTCCAGACAGTGCTCACCAGGAATCAATAGAGCTGCAAAACGCCAGTCATTAAAAGAAATACAGACTGTAATGTACACAAAATCATAAAGCATAAAGAAGGTAAAGAAAATAAAACCTTAATTAATCGCTAACATAAAGAACTTAAAACCTCAAATAATACTTAATTATAAAACGTAATAAATCCAGAACATAAAGAATGTAAAACCTTATGACATAAAATACACAGAGAAAGTCAAACATCAAATAAAACTAAAGAATATAAACATTTTAATAATCTAAACCTTGAACTTAAAAGCCGAAACACTAAAGATCATAAACAATACAGAATAAAACCTTAATTACTAACGAAAATAAAGAATGGAAAACCTTAAAGAAACATTTGTAAAGAATTATTTATTATTTAGAGTGTTAATACTTATAACATTAAACCCTAAACAATAAAGAATACAAAACCTTCAATAATAAAGACAATAAAGAAAGGTAAACCTAAAACAGTAAAGAACATAAAGGATTTTAGGCCTTCATTAATTAAGAATGGAAAACCCTATAAAAATGTTAAAACGTAAATAATTTACAACATAAAGTAATTAAAACCTTTAACAATAAGAATCATAAAGAAACGTAAACCTTAAATAAAGGTAATAAATTACTTAAAACCTTAAACAACAAAGAACATTAAACCATAAACAGTTCTAAATATACAGGTAAACCATAAAACAATAAAGATGAGAAGACACAAAAATAATTTTAATGTTAAATAAAGGTCATAAACAATTTTAAACATAAAGAAAAGTGAAACATAAAACTTTAAAGCATAAAGAAAAAAACGTCACTTACAGTGCATCCGGAAAGTATTCACAGCGCTTCACTTTTTCCACATTTTGTTACGTTACAGCCTTATTCCAAATTGT